>JAFVLL020006675.1:0-35000 GCA_021397915.2 Tor tambroides
GTTGTGCCTTCTTGGAGAGTGACATGGTGTTGGTGGTCCAGTTGAGGTCCTCTGTGATGTGCACCCCCAGGAATTTAGTGCTGCTGACTCTCTCCACAGTCGAGCTGTCGATGGTCAGTGGGGGTTGTCAACGGAGTTTCTCCTGAAGTCCATCACAACCTCCTTTGTCTTCTCCACATTGAGGGACAGGTTATTAGCAGCACACCATTCGGCCAGCTGTGCCACTTCCTCTCTGTAGTGCGTTTCATCATTGTTGCTGATGAGACCTACCACCGTTGTGTCATCAGCAAACTTGATCTATTTATCATTAAATTTATCATTAAAGCAAAAGCGGAAGCAAATAGGACATTATAACATTCATGTACAATTTTTGAATACCTCTTCTCACTGAAATTGTTATGATCATAATCTAATTTACTGATAGAAATTTGTATTACATAAAACTGCATCTTCACTGGTGATCTCAGATGTTTGGACCCCACTGTTAATAAATGTGAGCACACATATTTAAACAACTTTTTAACAAGATTGTGAATCTTGTGTGTGCATTTTTTGTTGCTCTCATTTTTTTCTCAACAACAATCCTCCTCAGTATGCCGTCTGACTCAAATGGAACAGGAAATCCAACAAATCTCTTTCCCGACATGTCTCAGCTTCTCAGACACCTCCTAGCCCTTTAAACTTTCATTTTTATCCACTTTCCTCCTCTCCTCATCCCTGTTTTTTAAACTAGCTTCCTACTTCTCTGTTACTCGTTCTGCTATCTAACTCCATCATCTCTTTATCTTCCATACTATCTCTCTCTAGCTGTCTCTATTTCTAATAATACCCTTCTCCCTGCTGAATGTCCTGCAGATGGTCTGCAGGGTCCACTTTTCTCACAGAAGTGCTATAATACTCATCTGCTTCTATGACAAGACACGATTCCACATGAAACCAGGAACTGAAACAGAAATGCACTGTTCTGCACCTGGCATTGTTCATCATCTCAGCCATTCTTCTTCTACTAACAAGTTTCTTAAGCAACCAGGAGACATTTGTTAGGTGGCTCCCATTTTGTTACATCTGATCAAATTTTATTGCTAATAAAACGAACGGGAAGACAGCTAGAGGTTGGCCTCCACGGGCTATAATGACTAATGAATCTCTTTGCAGAGTGTGACATGATGTCTCTCTTGCATCTGAACAAACGGTACTTTATATAAAGAGTGTCTATCTCAGAGAGATTCTAAGTACATGATATCAAACACTTATGCAGAGTGTTCAGTCACACAAAATGCTTATTATTCTAAAAAATAATGAGCAAATGCCACTGAAACTAATGGGGGTGCTAGCTTTGGCCAGGTATGACAGACCTGCTGGTGAAAGTGTATCATGCCAACTGAAATCTGGGTAATGAGATAAAAAAACACATCCAGTGACGTTTTACTGATAAAAGAGCACAGTTATATACAATGTGTTTATATGGCCTTATACAAATAAGTGTAAGATTGTGCATTCATTCTAAAACATAAATATGCTATTTGGTCTGCAGCAGGATTTAAGCACAATATTTGATTTTCATGAATAAACTGAGTGGGTGAGCATCTCCATATCCGTGTATGTGTGTTACTGAGAGAGAAATAGAAGAAGAAAAAAGCATTGTAGATGAAGCAACATTAAAGGAACAGACCTTGAGGCAATAATCTTGCTTGGTGAATGGCACACTATAAGGAAGCTCTGCATGATGACCTGCAGCATCGCTCACTCTCTTTCCCACTGTCTCTTTGTACTACTTGGAAAAACGCGGCCTACCCATAGACCCCCAACCACGAATTATATGAATCTCAGAGATGAAGAACGCTAATAGCCTCGAAAAACCATGTCATCCAGCTTCCTTTTATGGACAGAATGAAGTGGAAAATTAGCCGTTTAGAACAGAGCCCTGGCTGAATTTCAATTGACTGGGGTGAGAAAATGAAATCAAATATAAATTCAAATACATAAAAAAATAATAAAATAAGATAAATAATAACAACAACAGCAAAAAAAACATCTCCCTGTGAATGAGAAGATTACACATTCAAGACGTGCTTTTCATTTAGTGTGATAAGGTAGAAAACCATCTATGGTTACCTGACAGTTTTAAAAAGGAACTTCAAAAAGATGGGACATATCAGAAAAAACAAAACAAAAAACACACAAACGTTTAAACACCCTTTGAGGCCAACTCTGACAATGCACTTGAAAATGTTCTCTACAAAAAAATGCACAAGCACTCTTTTCTTTTCCCCACTGTTTTAGCTTAATAAAAATTCAGCTTTCTTTTTTTAACTGCCAGCGGTCTTGCTGAGGGACCATCTGCTGATATTTCTAGCTTTAAAAATCTAGGAGTGTGATGACAAGCTGCTCTCGCTCTGCGTAGAAGAAAATCTGCCAGTTTCTCTATTCAGGCCAGTGGAGAGGAGAGTTGGCAGCTCTTCAAGAGGTCATGCTCTTCACAGAGGCTTCACTTTCAAAAGCGGAAAAATGGAATGTGTAATTAAACAATCATTTATAGTCATTGCCATATGTCAAATCATCATACTGACTCTTAATATCAGTCATTATGGGAAAATACCCCATCTAGGGCGACAGCCAATGTTAGTTACTGTTTATAGGCAAGTTTTCAAATGCGTAATATAAGCAAAGTTAAACTACTGTTGCGACAGATTATAAGCAACTTTGTGACGGAGGTATTGTATCTGCGGTAAGACCAACAATACAATTAAAAGTGTGACATTGCTTTTATACAACAGTTCACTAAGGAAGACATTAAAATTGAGTAACTTACATTTTTGAAGTAATTTTCACACCATCAAAACTAGGCCAGAACAAGTCCAAAGCTGAGTTCACTGTTCACACACTGGCACACACTGTTTTTGTATTTCCTTCCTCAATGAATTAGTGTTTGTGAACAAATCAGTTGAGTGAATGACTCAATGACTCACTTACAGTATAAAGACCTTTGTTTTATTCCTGAATCAATCAATGAATCAACTCATTCATAAAGACTTGTCGCCACTTACTGGACTAACAATGTACCCAAATGCCTTTTTACACCAGATGGAACATCAATTATATTAGGGTCAACACTAACTCAAGATAACATTCTGTTTATTTTCAGCATGCAGTGCTGTTATGTTGTCCCCCACCTAAAAAACTTAAGCTTTTTAAAGTCGGATGGATTCTGATAGGCTATCAATGTTTTTATCCTTCTACTCCTGGAAAAATATTGCTCTGTGATTCCAACAATATTGTTATAGTTGTAGTGTGGACTTTCTTGATGTTAGAATGATTAATAAAACTTGTCTCACTTCGTGAAAATGAACAAGTGGAGTGAGAAAAAACTGAGAAAAGTCTAAATGGCATTGTCTATATTGGCAGTCTTGGAACGCTGCTCAGCCTATCAGATTCAAGGACTGAAACTAACTACTGTACATTAGATGAATCTGACTAAAAATGGGTCTAAAAATGGTATCATGAAAAACCAAAATATGCATTTTATAAAGCAATTGGAGTATCTATCACTTGTTCACAAACACATTTAATTCTTCCTGTCCTAATGGCATGATTTTAGGGTCTGTGTAAGTACCTGCAGGGCTCCTTAGTGACATTTAAGAGTCGATCCATTATGGCATGAATCCTTCTTGATAGTTGCTTTTAAAGACAGACTTTCTAGGGGATGGTTGGTGTGAATAGGTCTTAAAAGGTGTCTTGACTAAGAAAACTGAAATAGAACCAGCTGGCAAGAGTTTAATAATGTCAGCTGCAGCTGGGAAAGCCCAGATGTTTGCTAAAAAAGACCCAGCAGTGCGGACACTCTGAGTGGGTCATTAAGGTGAATAGGCAAATACTGCTGTTGGTAAAGTGCTGCTCTCTAACTGTGGACACAGCAAATGTTCCTTAGGGAGGATTGCAAGCGAGAGAAATACACAAAGAGCTGCACATCTCTTTGTCTGCTTAATTACTACAACACACCCTCAAAGCATTATGATTGTCAACCTCAGAGATTTTAGGCATGCGTGTGGATGATAAGTAGCTGGACAAAATGGCTCGGCCATTAAAAAAAATCTACACAAATGAGTCTCAAAGGGATGGCCTTGAGGTTCGAAAAGTGCTTACCACATCACAATTCTTTTCAGGGACCACACTCAAACCGTGCCTTCTTAGGGTGCAAAACCGCTTCAGGGTGGAAAAGAGAAGCTTGCAATGCTTGGGATATCTAAGGTAAATCAGGGGCATATTCTTGCCAAGTATGCAGTCAGGATGAGTAAAATGCAACATGGATTTCTGCTTCATTTAGCAAACTGAAAGGCATGTTAAAACAGTGTTAAATCATTGTATTCCTAAGAATCAGTCTGGGAGGCGTTTACTGTTTCCTGAGAAAAGCTGGTCACCGTTAAGGTAAATGTTTAGACCATGTTTTCAGTATTGACAAGAACTGCAATTGTTTGGGTGTTATTAGTTTAAGCAAAGTGTGTTTGTCCATTTTTGTCACTTAGCAGACTACATTTGAGCAATGAATGCTTAAGATACTATGTACTAACAAGATAAGATTTGTTACGTACTAACAAAGGTTCACAAACTTTTTCTTGCAGCACAATTTTATGACCTGTTTTTTATTGCCAAAGTATTTGCAAATTAACTGCATAAAAAATGCAAAAGACAAAACAATTAATAAAATGACAGATTAAAAAACATTGTGATAAGAATAATCATTTACATTTTAGAAAAAATATTCTTGTATATACTGTACACTGAAAAAAATGGTGTAGAAAAGTTTTCTTAACTGAAAATGCTAGTAAATTATACTGTTAATTTACAGTGTAAAAATATTTATTGCAATGATTTTGTAACATTTGTTAGCAAATATCATCAGGTCCATCTTCATATATAACAATATGTTTTAGGCTTTCTGTTTCATTCTGTGACCTCTCACCCCTCATGTATGACCCTCTTGACCTGAACTCTATAACAACAAACAATGGAACAGCTTTAATAAGAGCCAGGCAGATTTTCAATTGTAATCAGACATGAATGACAAAACAAACACCCTTATAATCCAGAGAACCCTAAGCAGTCTGTTTGATTGTTGATTTTGTCCTTCCTTGAGTGAGATCCACTGATGTGATTCTGGCTTGCTGGGTTTTTTGGTAAGTGCAAGTAAAAAGATTTTTACCATCTAGATTTCCTATAGGACACAAAAAAGGCCACAGAACGCAGTCATGTTATTAATTTTATTACAAGGTATGGTTGGAGAATTAGTTACTGCACAGTTATGCACTGATCTAACTATTGATAAAATTCCCTAGAGGACATTGGAGAACTGAAGAATCCCAGACAGAAGTCCATGTCATGAAGCACTAGCATAACAAATTCACTTTTTATGTGCTTTTTATTTTTTAATTAAACTACTTGATTTTTAAAATATTCCATTGTTTTATCTGTATGCAGATCAGCTCCAAATACTGTTTCAGTATGAATATACAAATATTTTTCACACCAAAATAAAGCACTTTAAAACTGTTGGCTGCTATATATAAAAGCCATTCCAGTGTATGCATAAGACTTACTTCATAACATAGGAATGTGGCATCTCTTTCCTCAGAATCGGCAGGATAAACCTCATGTCGTAATTCTGTGTGCATGAACGAATTAAACCGCCCTTGATGGATTGTGCAGAAATTTCTCATATGGAAATGAGGCAGGCACTGCGGTGCAGCCAGCTTTCTCATGCCATGAATTTTCCTACTTGCCAGATCACCTGCCTCTAGTATGGAGGGGTCTGTGCTTTGTCTCTGAGCTCACACTTAAAAGCTGGAGAGACCATGACTGAAAACACTGAGTGGGCTTTGGCCGGGACGTGTCAGAAGGAGGAAGACTACATTATGATTCACCTCAAAAACAGGAGATTTTTGTCAGCCAGACAGAGGCTCAGTCACTGATCCACAATACCAGCACAAATAACATGGTCTGTAGAATTTGTAATTTTATAGAATTTATTTTTTCTGTAATTTTTATAAAAATATTATTTACAAATACACACATATATATGTGTGTGTGTTTATTTGATATTTTTGTATGTTCACATTTTGATAAAAGCTTTATTCATCTAGGTTCCACTGAGACAATTTATACAAAAATTGACTTTCAAAAACGAACTTAAAAAGATAAATATTCAATGGAGTAAAAACTGGACAACTAGGCCTGGTCTCCTCTATTTAAAACTTAAACATCAAAAGGACCTTGCAAAGTGTACTGTATCATATAGCCTACATCATTTTGTTTTGCTACATTAGACTAGCTTCATTTGTGAGGTAACTGGAGCATACTGTGATTTTTTTTAACTGATGTCTCAGCTGGCACATTAAACTTATTGTAGATTATTAAACCTATTAGTTTTGTTGAAATGTTGCTTATCTATTTCTTATTACATTTTATATCTTTCATGGGGCGTCGTTTGAGCGTTTAAATTAGTCACTGCTCATCAGGCATTGTCACCTCCTACTTCCTCCACTCATGGGTGCAATGCTGTCTCATATCTATAAAAGAGCAGACTAAAATAACACTACACACGGGGGCACGGTCAGCCCCACTTTTTATCCCAAGCGTCAAAGTTAAACTCTCACTTAAGACAAATACAATGGTGAGAAAAGGAGTTCGGGCTCTCTATAAAAGAAAGCAGCGAACGCAGGTTGTCCCTCAGCCATTCTCAAGGAGGGAACCAAAATAGACGGCGCGGTGTTTGGGATGATCTTTTTTTTTTCTTCTGTCAGAGGAAAACGGAACGACCTTTTGTTTTGAGATTTTCAAGAATCCACGGGTGAATTGGACTTCTTTTGCTCCCAAAAGTGTTTTAAATTGCTATCCGGGCGAGTATGGGTGAGACAAAGGGCTCTACCCATCGACGGGTATTCTGGGGCACCGCATAGCTCACGAGAGTGTTGAGAACGACCCGCGCTCTGGTCAATAGCCTATCTGGTTCCACATATCCAAGGGACAAATATGGTGCGTCTTGTAATTTATTTTCCGACTCTTTGGACATCCAGAGAACTGCCTGACAGTTGGAGGTGACACGGAGAAATTCATTTGAACGATTTTGGGATGAATAAGTGGTGAGCGCATCTCTCGCACGAGAGCAGGTGGACCTAATGAAGAGGCGCTGTAGTAAACGAAAAGAAAACGCGCAAAACCCAGCGACATTCTCAGCAGAATATTTTGTAAGTCACTTCTGTGGTTTTGTGGGGTTTATTCTTCTCCCGTTCGTCCATTTGCAACTGTAAATAGGCATATGTGGAATGCGGCTACTCTTTTGAGGGGCAGCGTATTAGCTAACGGGAGGATTTTTCTCTGGACTGGCTACTACAGTTAATCAATTTACACATCACTTTCACTTGAAAACCCATTGTCGCGTGGATATTCATCGTACTATCGATTCCCGTCGAGTGGAAGAATGCCTGAGGACCTCTCCGCGGCCAAAGCCCTCTACATGGGCATGGAGGTGGTGATCGCCGTGTCATCCGTGATAGGAAACGTGATGGTGGTTTGGGCTGTAAAAATTAATAGATCTCTGAGAGATACTACGTTTTGCTTCATTGTTTCTCTGGCGCTCGCGGACATTGCAGTAGGAGCGCTGGTCATACCACTGGCGATAACTATAAGTATCGGACTCCAGACTCACTTCTACAGCTGTCTGCTGGTGGCGTGCACGGTGCTGGTTCTGACCCAAAGTTCTATCCTCGCCTTGCTCGCTATAGCCATCGACCGATACCTGAGGGTCAAGATCCCAACCAGGTAAAGTTATCATTGCCTCATTCTATCTGGTGGTCGTGTGATGTAAGAAACAGTAAATACACTTTTACTTATATGGCACTGTGCATTATGTTGTCATACTATAGGCTATATACCAGTACTATTAACCAGTACTATTAACATAAAATCAACCCCTTTCAATACTTGTGTGAGGAGACTTGTGGGCAGACACATACCAGCAGGGAAGTACCCAGCCTATTTTGCAACATGGAAGTAAGCTATTTTCTTTGAATGTGCAAGACTTCTGAATTATTAGCCAACATAGGTAAGTGACTAGAAGAATAAAAAAGTGCAGTAAACAATAAAACTATTTGCACTACAAACCAGTGTGTTTATGATTATGTTTAGTTTGTATATACCGAAGTAAAGAACCAAAACTCACAGTTCACATCTCCATCATCTAAAAATAATTTACAAACAACCGATGTGTAATTACCTTCTGTCTGGATGGATGTTGTTAGAGGTTCTAGGTTCTCTTCCTCGGTGTCCGTCCTAGTTCAGTCAAGTTCGGACCACTTGAAGCTCGAAAATAAAGTTTTATTCGGGTTCTGATAACTGGTTATTATTAATTAATCACTCAGAGACTTGTTTTAAAAATATAACGAATCACCAATACAATGGTTTCGTTTTATTAAAAACAATAACTCATAAGCAAATAACAAAAATAACAGCGAGTAAAAGTCTTCACCACGAAATGTCGGCCTCTTGCAATAGTTTCATAAGCCTTATAGTCTTGCATATCATTTGCATTAACCTACTCAAAAACCTCCCATCTTCTGCCAGTACCTGTGACTGCCTCCTCACTCGCAGGCATGTAACTCGACCTTTGTCACAGAAACTGCAAAAGACGCTGTCAAAAGTCCAAAAGGAAAAATTATAACACCTTTAGATAGCAAGCGTGTCTTCTATTTTAAACTATAGGAAAAAATTGTAACACCTTTTCAAAACATAAGCAATGCATAGGCACATATGTCGAAACCACAATTTAACACCTCTAGCAGGTGTTAATAACACCTCATTCTACGGTGAACTAGAAGTTCCATTTTGCACCCTTGTTGCAAAATGCATCCTCTTGTTTTTAACCGTTCTTTTACAAAGTAAGCAAAGCAATTATATAGCAGTTATAACCTCAAAACAAAATACACTCTTATATAGCTTTTGGCCCTCATATTTTCATAACAGGAGTCTGGAGTTCCATTGTTCTTAAATCATTTGTCAACATTTGTAATTCAGCCGAAAAATCATGCAATTCAGTCATTTCTTTTGTCAATTTCATTATTTTCTTATATTTTGCTTCTTGCTTCCGCAGCAATCTCAGAATTGCTCTCATTTTGAAGATAATTCTTCTTTCCTCCAGCTCTCTCCTGGGCCCGTCTGTGACGTTCCTTCTTCTCCTGCTTCTTGACCTTCCTATTCCAGTCTCGTTGAATTCCTTGGACTAAAAAATCGTCAAAATCAATTTCTATCGTGTCTGACCATTTCTTGTCATTCCTATTAGGGGATCGATCAGGAAATTCCGTATCAATTAAGTTGGGACCTAATTCTACAATTACAATAATAAATTAAAATAATATTGTAACAAAGTTTGCAGTATAAAGCAGCATAATGGACTGTTTTAGTACAGGTAACAACTGGAAGCGCAAATACAAGCTACAAATGGCCACAGTCGCTCTTATGTTAAAAATTAGGTGATTAGCACAGGGTGCTGCAAGGAAAAAGTTACCTCCTACAAAACAATTTATTTTGAAGAGCGAACACAATCCCATGAAACTGTCGCAAATGAACTATAGAGAAGTGAAGTGTGTCTGATAAGTGTATAGAGTTGCTGCCCTGAGTCACTGCCTGTTGGCTCTGCCAGGATCAACCGCAATAGATGAGAACGCAAGAAATTGAACTGAAGACCTACAGTGGAGTCCAAAAGTGTGAGACAACAACAATTTTGTAAATTGCAAATCATATTGTCAGTATAATAATTTGAATGAAAAGCTGAATACAGTATATCATCATCTAATATATAATCACTAGTATATCTCACTGACAGCAGTGCTCGATCTGTGTGAACGCCATAAGTTCCATCCATGTTATCTCAGCATGATCCCAGAATAATGGAAGGGTGAGCTGAAGTAGAACAGACTAAAGTTGTACAGTCTGCAGCTTTTACTGATACAGAATGTAGCATTGCATTACAACCAACTGGCAGAAGACAGGGACAAATGATTCCATTTGAACTCCATTTTATTTAATTTGTTTCACTCTTCAATAACGCATATGGCTTTTATTCTGTATAAAGTGTAGTCATGCTTCACAGCTTTCCAAACACAACCATCTATTTTTGTGCAATCTGAAAAGTGTTAATTTAATCATAGCGGCTTAAAAACAAAGCAAACAGCACTTCTCTTGGACTTACAGTACACTCTCATAAAAATGTACAAAACCATCACTGGAGCATTTTTTTTTTCCTGAGAGTGTATTCATGAGTGAAAACAGAGTAATAGGATGTGGCTCTACACACAAATCATGCAAAGAGTATTAATAATGAGATTAAACAAACTATTTATAATTTAACAGTTAATAAAAGCACATTCAAACAATGATTCAAGCAAAAACTACTGAATCATAACAAACAGGGTCTATTGACTCAGAGCACCTTTATGTGGAATCCAATCAGACAGCTCCAGAGACTAGAAAGTCTGCCATTAAATCAGTCTGGAGAGAGAACTAGAATCTCAGATAAAAGACAGCATCTCAGAGAAGATGCAACTCTACTGAAGGATGAGACGGAGTGGGTGTGACTAAAACAAGCTTTCTGGTGGTGGTACTTTGTCACAATTTAGCTCTTAATTTAAGTTAGACAGCAGGTAAAAGCAGCCGGCCTTGGTCATCCAAAGACACCAAGAAGTACTTTGCAAAGTGACCTTGATTCTGTACCAGTAGTAATTATACAGAATTTAGCCTTTTATTTGCTTGTAAAATGGATGTTGTGGGGATACACGTGTTTTTTTTTCTTTTATTGTACATCCTGGCAGTAATTGCAGTAATAATAATGTATGTTATGAGAGAGACATTGATTTGAATTTTTATAAAAATTTCAAAGAAAACTTTTCACTCTCATTGTGTTTTTGTGTTTCAGTTACAAGAGAGTGGTCACTCCCAAACAAGCTGGAATTGCAGTATTCCTGTGTTGGACAGTAGCCTTCATAGTCGGCTTGACTCCCATGCTGGGCTGGAACAATCTACACAACTTGCAACATAATAACAACGGCTCAATCGGCCCTGACCTCATTGTCACCTGCCAGTTTGAGAATGTCATCAGCATGGAGTACATGGTCTACTTCAACTTTTTCGGTTGGGTGCTTCCTCCTCTGCTTTTCATGCTCATCATTTACTCTGAAATTTTCTACATGATCCACAAGCAGCTAAATAAGAAGGTGTCCAGCCACTCTGAACCAAACAAGTATTACAACAAAGAACTGAAGCTGGCGAAGTCTCTGGCGCTAGTCCTTTTCTTGTTCGCTGTTAGCTGGCTTCCTCTCCACATTATGAACTGCATCACACTCTTCTGTCCGAAGTGTGAGAAGCCCATGTTCCTCATTTATATTGCCATTCTGCTCACGCATGGCAATTCTGCCGTCAACCCTATCGTTTATGCTTTCCGCATCAAGAAATTTCGTACTGCGTTCCAAAGGATCTGGAAGCAGTACTTCTGCTGCAGGGAGGCTCCTCCCCCTGAGAGCCAGCCGAGCGAGAGATTGGATAACAACCACTATGTCGCTGCTGCCGTCGCCGCTGCTGATCCTCCTGAAGCTGCTTTGGAACATAACGTCTGACTGACATCCCAGGATTCTCTAAGGAGGTCGAATGACTTCTGCTGGCTGGACGTCCAAAGCTGTCATGTCTCGGATTGTCTCTTTCGAATGTAAATCAGAGCTCACCACAGAATCTTCTGGCTGAAATGTCCCTTTGTTGGAATAATGAGACAACATCACTTTAAAAAGCAACAAATGAGTCAAATCATTTTGAAAAGGAGGGGGGACCACAGGAAATCTGGCTTTATGAAGCAGCCTTTAAGGATGCTTTTAAATCAAATTAGTTGGATGGTGCATATCATACAGTTAAATAAAAAAACACAAGTATTTGCTCAAATAATGAAGCAAAAGAATTGCACACAATTGTTTTTTGTGCAGTTATAAAAATATATATCATCACCAGTTACTGGTTCAGTATGAATGTATGCAGAACAGATATCAGAGCGCTGTACACTCTCAGGTTCTTGGATATTCTGCTTGTATTCTGAACCTTTGTGCACAATGACAGGAAGATGTCAGAAATAGTGATAAGGAGGTGGACACAGGTTTTTCTTGTCCTATTAAGGAGTGTCTCAGCCCAGGTCTGTTTTTGCGAAGGACAAAAAATGTACTGCAGGCAGCTGACGTGGGATTTTACTCACAGATGCAATGAGGTTATCTTGCCTTTTAGCAAAACTGTGTGTGTGTGTGTGTGTGTGTGTATGCGTATAATTGCGTGCATGTATAACAAAACTGGAATTATTTGAGGATATGAAGATACACTGAAGTCCAATTTGTGACCTTGGACCACAAAACCAGTCTTAAGTTGCACAGGTATATTTGTAACAATAGCCAAAAATGCATTATATGGGTCAAAATTATTGATTTTTCTTTTATGCCAAAAACAGGGCTTAAAGTTCTCCGGCACCGTGCTGGATCTCCGGCGTACGGCTGCGTAAAAAGGAGATAGTTCTACATTTTTTAAAAAAACTTGTTGATATCACTTTCGAGTTCGCCTACCAATGGTATGAAAAGGAACAGAGCTTTCACTCTCAGCCAAACTAACATTACTAGCCAATCAGAAGTTTTTGCTCTTATAAACACGAGACGCGCATAATAGCAGAGGAATGGAAAAGAAACGGCTGCGTCTCAAGCGAGCGCCACATTGAAAAAGCTGCGAGGCGTAATGGTCAAAGATGTGTATCTAGCCAAAGACTACGGGACTTTGATCTAGCGCCATATTTACATAGAAAAGCTATTAAAAAAGCAGCAGAGCTTTGTAAACAGCTCAAAATAATTACGCAATCTCCATAAGAACTATATGATTTCCTGAACAAATTTAGCGGTATTTTTGAAAAGGATTTTAATTTACCAGTAAAGACTGTATGTGTGAAAGGGGCTAAACTCTTCCTCTGCATATGCGGTGAGTTTGGGTTGCTTAACGTTCATCTGGGGAAAAAAATGCGTTATCTCACTGGATTTTTAACGTAAATCATTTATAAACCTGTGCCTTTTTTACAGTCTATGGTGCCAACACAGGAGAATACATCAATATATTTCTAATTATGCGATTGATTGTACATCCCGATTTCAAAATAAAAGTTTCTGACTTTGCATGTGGCCAAATGTTAAAATTAAATGGATTTAAACGTCCTTGAATCACATGAAACTTCACCAGGCCGTTGGCGTGCTCTGCATGTATTTTTTTTTTAGAATATATTACATGTATTTTAACAGTGAAACCATGTAATTAACAGTAAAACCATGTAATTACTTGTTTTTGATACTTTATTTGAGCCAATTATTATTGCCTCATCATTAGTTTATATATAAATATAGTCATAATAAAGCCTGTTTTTCAGCTCATAATTTTCCAAGTGTGTGATACAGCTTTCTTGCTTCAGGACAATCATATATTCATGAAAAAAAATCAGTTTGAATAAGGAAAGCAATAACTTTGCCGTAGTATCCTTTCAAATGTTAAAGTTGCCACAGTTGCATTCTTTGCGTGTGCAGCACTTTATTTGTACCATTTTGTTTTATTAGTTTATTTATCAGGTAGTTTAATGGAAAATCATTTTCAAATGTTTGTTTGTTTGCCAAATAACCCCGTATATGTGTCCACCCCCGCAACCCCTCACCCCCGGCAAAAAGTTCAGGCTCAGGATTTTTTTTTTCTTTTGCTTTAACCCCTGCAAAAATCATTAGGATATTAAGTAAAGATCATGTTCCATGAAGATATTTTATAAATTTCCTACTATAAATATATCAAAACTTAATTTCTGATTAGTAATATGCATTGCTAAGAACTTCATTTGGACAACTTTAAAGGCGATTTTCTCAGTATTTTGATATTTTTTGCACCCTCAGATTCCAGATATTCAAATAGTTGTATCTCGGCCAAATATTGTCCTATCATAACAAACAATACATCAATGGAAAGCTTCTTTATTCAGCTTTCAGATGTTGTATAAATCTCAATTTCGAAAAATTTACACTTATGACTGGTTTTGTGGTCCAGCGTCACATTTGAAGTCCTATAAAACAAGAGCAAAACTGTCAGTACCTAAGACTAAATCTCCACTGTTGGAACATATTCAGGGTTAATAAATTATCAAAACCAATGCTCTATTACCATTCAGTATTATAGCAGAATTTAACTACACTTTTTCCAGAATCATAATTATCAGTTTTAAAACAAAAGTATGCTACACTACTGGGAAAACATACAGAATTATATTTTGACTTGTCTTTTTGGGTGAAGTAACCCCATTAAAGGTGAAGTGTGTCATTTTTGGGATGATAAAATGCTTTCTCCTGTCCCAACTATAAGTAAAGCCATTTGTAGGTTGATTTCACACTAAAAGTTTAAACACTGTGGCTCTGAGGCGCCATCAAAAAATCGTCTGTTTGAGCATCCTGACCAGCTTGACACCGACATCCTGATCGTTAGTTTGGGCCACCAATTGCACATGGGGAAGGTTTGGTAATTATTTTTGCAATTCCGTTTGGTCACTCTAGTGGCACACAAATTACACACTTCACTTGTCAAACTAGTGTGGGGTTTTTGATGTCACATGCGGATGAATTACCAGGTCTATACTGACATCAAAGCTGAACACGTATCTAATCTGTACATAGTAATGTTATGCACCATGTCCAAGTACATTATGTTCATAAGTGTTAAACAGACGGTTGTGTAATTACAATCATTTGTACATGTAATATTTCTGAGTAAATGGGAACAATGGGCTAATTCGTTTTGAAATCTTGTTTTTACTTCACTGCAGAAGACACAGTATAAATGAGTAGTATTGCATTGCCTGAATGAGGAGATGGGAGCTTCCTGTCCCTGAACCCCATGCAGTTCTTCTTAATGTGATCGAAAACAGGAAATATCACTTTACTATCAATGGAAATAGTTCACCATCATTCACAATTATTCATCATCTTTACTGTCAGCATATTTGCCTTATCTAGCTGTTGGTATCAGCATTTGTTTGTCTCATGCTAATGAAAGACAATAAAACAATCTAATTTAAAAATGACTCTTGTGGTAAATAATATCTTGAGTGAAAAGTAGACATTCATCTCCAAATAAGCCTCTATTATGCCATTGTTCCTCTCATGCATAAGCAGAAAGCAGCCAAGAAAGCAATGAAGATTCTTGGTAGAAATAACACAGGTCCCAGGGGTCCACATATGTGGGTAGTGGGTTGGTTGGCAGAGTTTTTATTTTTTGTTCAATATCTCAAGTGGAAAAAATATTAACCCAATTATGTGCAAACAAAAGTTCTTAGGTAAGGACATGCACATTATATGACATAAAATATTTTATAAATATTGTTAACACATTATGTTCTGTTTTTATTATATGTGTGTTTGGCTGTATGTGTGTAGAGGTAAAATGATCATGATGCTGTGAATGATTAATTAAAAGGGAATAATTACACACGATAAATGATTTTAGCTATGCATAATCATTTATCACATATCTCTTTCCTATTTCTATTAAATAACATGAATATATTTTAGAACCATCTTTACTTGCTGATAAATATTTTAGATATCCATCTGTAATGAGAGTGATTCAAGAGGTCAAATGTCAGATGCAACATTAATGTGAGCATTCAGTAATGAATCAGTAGTAAACCCTGTGCCAACCTATAGTTTTCCCAAATCTATAGTATTCTTTATCTATAATGTGGGTGTCTGTTCATTGTATGCCTAGTCACTGTATGCTGCTGATATTCCCTATTCAATTTCTATTTTAAGAATTCCTCAAGCTTTGTAGTGATGTGCTAAAAAGGAAAAAAAAATAAGTCAGGATACTCTGCGCCGTATGAGCGTTATATCGACCTCTAGTGGAGATAATGGGGAGGAATATAAAATTAAACAGCCTGTAAATAAGACCAATTTTGCCATGTTAAAACATACCAAGTCTAAAATAAAAATCATATTTCTGAGTAAAGATAATGACCAAAATCAAAATACACGAAAAATCTAAACATATAGCTTAAATGTATCTCATTCATAAGACTAAACGTAAAGCGAAAATAGATAAGCTTACAGCACCTCCTGTGGTCAGCTAAAGAATTAAATTTCAAGTAAAAACATTGTATGTGAACTTATCTAATTTATCTCATACCTCTATCGTTATATGTCCACCGAAACAAAAACAAACGCAAATAAATAACCTAAAATAAATAAAGAAAGAAAGAAACCATAAGACCACCATAAACGTAAATGAAACGAAATACCTAAGGAACCGAAGAGGCATTTAAAAGCACCTTATTTTAAGCTTGAATGGTACGCATTTTCATCCACTGTGATCAATAATCGAAAAAAATGTATGAAAATTGTCGTTTCTATGTCAATTTCTGGGCTCTGAGCTCAAGTAAAAGACGAGAAATAATTACGGAGGCCAGTGACGTCATGAGCTCGTGCGCGATATGGAGGCGTGGACAGTAAACGTATTTTTTGGCGGACAAACCAGCCGCAAAAGCCAGAGCTCAGGAGTGCCTTTCAAAGCGCACTGAAATCTTTTGAATTTGTAAACATACCGCGACCCTCGTAAGACCAATGAGCGGGTTCAGCATGGCGCTCATCTGCACAAATACACCACATCATCACCTGCCCGGCTAACCGGCCTGCTAACACACTCGGATGAACAGTGACTGGCAAGCATGCATTTATCCTTTTTGACTGACTCTGTGTGCAAAGCGATGCCGCTGTCCGTTTACTGCTAGCGCTGATTGCTTAATGTTAGCTGTGAGTTACATTGTTACTTTACAAACCCTTGCTAGTGAATACTGATCATTGTGTTTATTTACATTTCTGACAGCGCTGCTAGAGAAGTGACGCTTTTCAAACATCAACAAATCCAGTGAAACTGAAACCCAGCTTTTGTTAACAAATCCCTTTAGGAATAAGCAGTAGGTCGGGTCTGAACTCTTCACAGCAACACAGAATGAACGGGAAAGTCCTACCAGACACTCCAGTAGCTGTAGACTGCTGGCAGCTCCGCAAGTGCCGTCACGTCCGTCTGTTCTTCTTGTCTCACATGCACGCAGATCACACCTCTGGCCTCTCGTCCACCTGGAGTCACAGGCCCATATACTGCTCACCTCTCACTGCCAAACTGCTCCAGCTCAAACTGAAGGTGAGGTTCTAGGGGGTCTGGGGAAACTTTGAAAGAAAAATAATCATATATGTACTGTTACAGTATTTATTGAAATTTAGAGTTTCATTTTAATTTTAGTATACGTTTTAGTCATTTTGTTTGAATCAGTTTTGTTTAAATATTTCTACATAGGTTTATTTATTTTGGTTTCAGTAATTTTAGTACTTAAACCTATTTATTTCAGTTTGTTGCCAAATCAACATTTCTAATTTTTTTAGTTTAACTTTCTCACCTACTATTTATATTTCTTAATCATTTTAGTTAACAATAGCAACACTGTTATATATCGTTTACATTACATTTACATTTAGTTATTTAGCAGACGCTTTTATCCAAAACGACTTACAAATGAGAACAATGGAAACAAACAAAATCAACAAAAGAGCAATAATATGCAAGTGCTATTACAAGTCTCAGTTAGCCCAACGCAGTATACATAGCAAAGGTTTTTGTTTGTTTGTTTGTTTGTAAATTATATAATAAAGAAAAAGAAAACAAATGGAATAGAAAAAGAATAGAGAAAGCTAGTGTTAGAGGCCATTTTTTAAAGAGAACAAGCAGTTAGAAAACAAATAGAGTGCATGTCTTAAAGGGTCAAGTTTTTTTTTTTTTAATTAAAAAAAATAATTAAATTAGAATAGGGAGTGGTAGAGTGAGAGAGTCAAATAAAGATGAAAGAGATGTGATTTTAGATGTGTTTTTTTAAAGAGATTAGTTTTTATTTATATCAAAGTCAGCTGTAAAAAAATAACTAAACTAGTAATGTTTATAGTGAACAATGCTTTACACATAAATGTGAATTTAAATAAATAATAATCTGTCAAAAAATTGTAGACTCAATAGTCAATATAGTAAGCATGTGCTTTAGCTTAAGTATAGTAACCATGTAAAAGCCTGTTTTATTTCATTAAAACAACAAACAACATGTCTATAATGTCAGGCTTTACCTCACTTAGTATAAATTGGTCCATACATATTGAGAATATTTATTGAAAATATTTAGCTGTCTTTGTTTCAGGAAGGGATCCCATGTGAAAGTTTGAAGAAAAAGATTCCAGTCTAGAAAACAATGGATGAAAAATGCTAAACAAATTCTATTGATGTTTAATCCTCCTCGAGTCGAGACCTAATATCCTGATGAATTCATAAATAGACACTTTTGTCTGTTTAGTTGCTCAAACTTGGATTATTTACAAATTGTGTCCTGTTGTTGTGTTCCACAGGTCAAAGAGAAATGGATTCGTCCATTGGAGATTGGGGAAGCTCATATGCTATTGCTCGATGATCTTGGAAAGGAAAGACTGACTGTTACTCTAATAGATGCCAATCACTGTCCTGGGGCAGTTATGTTTCTCTTTGAGGGATACTTTGGCACCAGACTCTACACTGGTGTGTGTGGGAGGAGAAAAGGAATATTATGGAAATGCGCTGTAATCTAATAGTTTTTCTTAAGACAGGACGTTATTGAATTTCACTGTCGCATACTGAGATTACATTTTAATGATACTGATATTGTGTTTTACCTCAGGTGATTTTCGTTATACCCCTTCTATGCTCAGAGAACAATGTCTGAGGAATACCACTACCATTGATGTGTTGTATCTGGACAACACAAACTGTGACCCTACTCGAGCTGTACCTTCTCGTCAGCGAGCCACTCAGCAAATTAAAGAGATCATTAGGGCTCATCCTGGATACGCTGTGGTTATTGGTGAGACTCTTACCCTTTCAAAATTTTGTCATATGTATTTCATGTAATAGTGTTTCATGTTCAGACTACAAACAACGGAACAGATTTAAGTCAGATTGATTAATATAATCTAATTTAATAAATTATATATTAAAATACTTGTATTATTTTTCGTTATGTGTCTTTATATATAACATTTATCATATTGACTAAATAACATTACATAGTTGTGTTAATAAATACATTGAATACAATAAATACATTGCTGATATGCTCACTGAATATAAACCTAACAGACCACTCAGATCATTAGGATCGAGTCAGTTAGAAATACCAAGGGTTCACACCAAACAAGGGGAGTCCGCTTTTAGCTATTATGCCACCTGCAGTTGGAACCAGCTTCCAGAAGAGATCAGATGTGCTAAAACATTAGCCACGTTTAAATCCAGACTCAAAACACATCTGTTTAGCTGTGCATTTGTTGAATGAGCACTGTGCTACGTCCGAACTGACTGCACTGTATTTTATGTATAATCATTTTCTATTTCTGTTTTAAATTCATTTTAAATCAATTTCTAATTCCTTGTTTTTATTATTTTTAATTCCTTGTTTTTATTGCTGTGATTATTATTCTTTTAATGACTATTTTACTTCCTTTTTATGTAAAGCACTTTGAATTACCATTGTGTATGAAATGTGCTATATAAATAAACTTGCCTTGCCTTGCCTAATAGAAAACACACTGTGAAAAGTGACTGAATTAATGTCAATGAATCTCCATTGCAATAATTATTAACGAGTCTGTTACCTGTTATTAGGCCTTTACTCTCTGGGTAAAGAGTCTCTGCTGGTGGAGCTGGCGATGGAGTTTAAAACATGGGTGGAGGTGGATAGAGAGCGTCTGGAAACCTTGCGAGTTCTGGAGCTCCCTGACGTTTTCACCACTGATTCTGGTGCGGGCCGCATTCGTGTGGTCACTCAGTCTGTGATCAACGCCTCCAACCTGCAGGTGTGGAATAAAGTGGAGCCTACCATCGCTATATTGCCCACCAGCTGCCCCATGGTCTCCTGTCACCCTAATGTCTATGTGGCGCCTTACTCGGACCATTCTTCTTACCAGGAGCTGGAGGACTTCGTGTCGGCCCTGCGTCCAATCTCACTGGTGCCCATTGTAGGCAACTGTCTGCCTTATTTTTCTTCTCTTCTAAACCCCTGCAGGAAAAAGAAAGAGGTGGTGATTCCAGAGTCGGTCAAGCACTACATGATGACCAATTCTAATATTCAGACCTCCACAAATGGCATAACAAGCATGCTTCACAGAACCTCGCGCCCAGAGTCTCGCGGGGTGGTGTTCGACTCTCCACAGGCAAAAATAAGCCGACTTAGTCACAATGATGGGGATTCTGAGACAGATCAAGACTCTGACTGCATTCTTCTAGACATGAGCACCAACTCCTACTCTCGAGAGAATGGCCCACACAACAAACGTTCGAAACCCATCCAAGTTGCTTCAGAAGATGTTGTCACAATTGACAGCAGCCTTCCTTCAGATGACAACGAATCTATTAATATGCTTACAGATGTTAGATCACCTGACCGCAGCTCTGTGTGCGAATGTGAGCACGAAAGTCCAACAAAGTCATCCAAGGAGAAGAGTCCTCAAATGGGCAGCACCAATTCTAGAGAGAGGTGCTCTTCGATGGACAGCATCAGTATCCACGACCAGACCTGTGTTACCGCTGCACTCACACCCACTGAAACACGATTGGTGACCGCTGCCTTGACCTTCACATTACAGCGAGAGCAGATTGAGCAGTTGCTCCTTGAGAACTTCATCATACCTACTGAACAATTTAAAGGTGACCAGATGTTGTGGGGAGTTCATGAAGAGAATCGCCTTACTCCGGTTGACCTTCCTAAACCAGCTGGTGATCCTCTTGAAGCAGCTATAAAGACATTCATATCTAAATGTGATTAAGCAAGCACTTAAAGTATGTGTAATGTTTATGTGAAAGTTTAATTATCATGTATCATTGTAATTTAGATTTCAACAGTATTGTGGTTAAATCTACAAATCATTAACACTGTGCCAAGTACTCACTCATCCTACTTCACATTGTTTTTCTGCATTTCTTTTGAGCCAAAACTGTTGGTATTATCGGTAATACTGATGGTATTATTTATATTATGTGGATGCTGAGGTTCAACATGTTTTGCATGCATTTGTTATCTTATGTAGCATCACAAAGCACCTTACTGTGTATTTGTTTTCTGATGGAAAAAATCCTATTAAAAGTGTTTCTTGTTCTTCTGGGTCAAAATTGTCTTATTCAGCTTTTTTGCTTGTTATAAATTTTACATAGGTTTCATTTAAAGCATGAATTTTGTAGACATTTTGAACAATTAACTTTTAAGTTTTTTGTGTAGAATATTGATACATCCAAATTATTCTTTTATTTAATGAGAAATCTTTGGCAGACCGAAACAGATGGGAAATCCTATACACGTTGTGACACATAACAGACCAGTCATTTTAAGGTTATTAAAGTAATAACTCTTGTTGGTATTTTCAAATGAGCATCAAATTCTTTGGAATATTCTCGTTGAATCATACAGCCTGTGACTTTATTATCCGCTCAAGGCATTAAACATTAATAGGATAAAATGCCCTTAAGTAATACTTTGATTAATCTGCCATCTAATTTCTTATTGAAAGTTTTCTTCAGGGCAGTGATTCTCAAAGTGTGGGGAGATCTCCCTTCTGCATCATTCAAATCAGACATTGACACTGTCCACAAGAACCAGTGAAGCTTGTGTGCAGTGTATTCTCATCTTAGCATTCTCTTTTTTTGTGTGTTTTATTTTATCTCTGAAAGAAAAAGAAAAAAATCCTAATGCATTGCTCCTCATATGACTTTAAAAGACTTGTATAGTACAAGAAATGGATACACAACTTTTATGCTATGTGTTCCAGGGGGAAAAAAAGGTCATATGTAATGTCATGAATGTGACTGATATATATTTTGTTTTCTTTTAGGGCTGAGAAAAAAGAGAGAAGCATTGCTTTAGGCTGTGTGAATTGAATGGGCTCTTGGTTAAACCAGCAGGTGGCAGAGTAGTTCAATACTATAAAACTCAGCCGTTTACTGCATTCAGTAATGTGGAATTAGTGCAGGAAAATACACTGAATTAGTCTTATTGATTTCACAATTGCCTACAAAAAGTTAGAAATGTTTTCATGATAGTACTGATTATGTGCACAGCATAATTCTATTAAATTTTGAATAAACTCAAAATATTATATTTTACTAAATACTATTTCTATTTAAACTGGAATTGCAGTTTGTAGTAATTTAAGCTCCCAAGGCTAAACTTCTGTTGTAGAGGGAACATTTACACCACTGACAGTCTGATTAGATTAGCAGACATTAGAGAAGCACCACTTCTTCATCTCAATCTGTCAAAAGTTCATTCCTCAGAGATGGGTATGAGTCTAAAGCCTCAACCAGTTACACAGAGAAAAGCCACAAGCAACTACACTGATGTCTGTGACAGGTTCCTCAATTTTATCAGATATTTCTGTTTCCTCAGATAAATGTATAAATTCAAAGAACAGATAGCCTATTGAAAGTTTCACCTAAAAAATTCCTCTGTGTGAACAGATTTTCTGCAAGGATTTGTCCCTGTCACTGATACCACTGCCTCATATTCAGAGAGATATGAATAAAATAAGAACGGCTCAGTGTCTAATTTATTTCTATCATACCACAGATAAGTCAGAAGTCAGAGGTCTGTGATTTAGTATTCACCAGTTTTTGACAATACCTGTAATAAATATTTAAGTAGTCCAAACACTTCTGTTTACCATTGTATCCACGTACTGAGGGATTACGTGTAAGTGATTGGGCTTGCATGCTGCTGTGCTAGGAAATATACGACTAAAGCCAGGCTGTCCTATAGCCGTGATGTTTAATTCACCTCTGGTTTCTGCACACGCTCACTATGCTCATAAAGGATGAATGGTTTGATGCATCAGGGGGACTCTTTGCATTCTAGATTAGGCCAAATCCACATTAAAAACGCTCTCCAGGCTGAGCTGATCCAGCACAGGCATCCTCACATCAGCCTAACATCCTGGATTGACGGCCAACCGCTGGCTCAACCGCCACAGGGAAACAACAGACTGACTCACCACAGCCAGTGAGAGAAATATCGGCCTAAATGTGTAATTCAATCGGTCCCTCTGAGTTAACACTGGATGGTTAAATGTTAGATTGGACAGTAATACCATTATCAACATCAGATCCTGTTATTTTGTGATTCAAGTGAATTATTTTGTAGTTAAGTTATCAACGAGCGACAAATCTGACTTTGTTATCTGAGCCACGCATAGAAGAGGAACAACTTTGCACAGCAGCAGTAGTGAGCATTTATGATTTGACTGATGGCTGGTGTAGAGTAAGAATATGAGAACCGAATTTACAGTACTAGCAGCTTGCTTTCTTTCCCTCACTTTTAATGCACAAAGACTCACTCGACACACACACATTAACGTGTGATCACATTTACCACTGGTCAACACATTGGTTGCATGAACTTGCTGCGTTGACTAAAAGAAAACTGCTTGGTTTTAAGGTGACTTCTGTGCGAGTTGTGCTTTATACATTGCTAGACTTCTGACAATAGATAACAGCCCTTTGTCTGTGCAAAATCCTGCTGAATTTTTGCCAATATGACTGCACCTTTATGTAGTTTTCACATACTGATGCAGCTGCCTCACCTCGAGTCCATCAACCTTGCAGCAGAACCCCTGCCGACCAATGAAAGCCTCTGACTTTTGGGTGTGTAGGAGAAGCAAAAAACAAACAGAAATAAACAACGCATTTGCTCATGGTCTACAGAAGGGCAGCAGGACAGATCTATTAGCTTACTTGCACACCCCATTAGTCCATGCTGGACAGTGCCAGTTAAAGGAGTCAGCCAGGGGCAAGGCATTTACAGTGAGAGCCTTGAGGGGGGGGATGGGGGGGTGGTTAACTTGTTAAAATGTCACTGACCCATCCTGCAGGAGTAGGATGATATTTTATGGGTGGCATACAATTTTGTTTTTACTCTTTATCCATTTGACCTGTAGGTCCATCCACATAAACAGGTAACAAACAACAATTCCAGTCCTCAAATTTGATTGGCCAAGCGGTGTTTCTGTAACAGTACTGGGACTTTTTATTGTTAGTATCCAGAGTTGGTTAGTAACTAGTTCCATGCAACGGTGTTACGTAATTTAATTATGAAATAAATGTAACTGTAATCAGTTATAGTTACTGAAAAAAACAATGTGTAATTAAATTACAGTTACTTATGAAAATGTTAATGATTACAAAGGTGGTTACATCTGAGTATTTTCTGTAAAAAGCTAGAATAATATTAATTTGTTAGTTTGCCTGTTTTGGATGTTCACGATGCCTCCTGCCATTTAAAATCCGCTTAGTAAAGCAGTGCTATTCTGATGCTTTTGATTGGTTCTCTTGTTTGAATTTGCAGTGCACACCGCCTGCCAATTACATCAAATCACATTGCTGCTGAAAGCTTTAGGCTGCAACCTGTCTGAGAGTTGATTAACTGATTAATAGTTGAAAACATTCGTTAGAAATTTGGAAACGTAATCAAAAATGTAATCAGTTACGTTACTTTAATGAAGCAATTGAACTGGTTACACTGCTTATTACATTTTAAATAGGGCAACTTGTAATCTGTAATCTATTACATTTCCAAAGTAACCATCCCAACACTATTAGTATCACTCCACTTGTCTGTGTTTGTGTCCGTTCCTATCAGTCTGCAAATATGTTCAATAGTGGTTGGGATTTTCAACACTTGTACATGGCGACAAGTGACTGCCTTTATGACTAAGTCATTAGAATCACTCATTCTACCGTTTTGTTCAAAACCAGATTGATTCAGGAATGTAACAATGATGAGCAAGTGCCACTGAATCATTCATTCAGTCTACTGATTCAAAAAAAGCAATTCATTCATGAACTAAAGCCACTACTGTGAGTTTATTGAAGGTGCAGAACTGTTAAAAATAGATATCAAAAATAGATTAAACAACTGCTAATAAATATTAATTTGAACAGTTGTATAAAATCAATATCACACCCATAATCGTGCTCTTGTAAATGCATGTCGACTGACATGGAAGAGAAGAAATTGTTGAATAAAGTCGTTATTTTTGTTTTCTTTGTACACAAAAAATATTCTCATAACTTCATAACATTAAGGTTGTACTGGAATAACTATGGACTATTTTAACGATGTCCTTACTACCTTTCTGGACCTTGAATGTGGTAGTTCTGTTGCTGTCTATGCAGGGTCAGAATGCTCTCCAATTTCATCAAAAATATCTTAATTTGTTTTCTGAAAATGAACAAAGGTCTTACGGTTTTGGAACGACATGAGGGTGAGTAACTAATTTTTAAATAATTAAGTTTGGGTGAACAATCCCTTTAAATGAATCTTTTAGGAGGAAGCAGTTATCTGAACAATTCATTAATATTCAGAACAGCACTCGTTTGTGTGATATTGCTTAAATGTAACTTGTGTTGAACTTTATCAAGGCAAAACTTTAAAAAGCTTGAGCCTGCAGAAACTGTATTTGTGAGATATAGCAAATCTAGGGCTAAATGCAGCTGGAAATGTGTTTGATTCTGATACTCTTCTGAAGACTTCCCATCTCAGTTTGATCTCAAATTGCATAATTACTTGTCTCTGATTGGCATCTGCAGTGCAGGATAGAGCACCATCACCCTAAGCATAATCCAGTTCTTCCTTCTCAAAGACAGTGTATTGGTATTGTCAGAATCAAAGCCTCATGTGATTTGAGCCTGCTTCCTAAAGTAGGCCATCCATACAGTGACTTTTACTGGGACGTTTGAGACAAGTTCTGGTGGTGCTGCTGGAGGTTTAAATTAGGCATGGAGCATTTCATCAGCCCCTGTCGCTACTGCAAAAGCCTTTGATGTGCCCCAGACAGGGTGTCCCTCCCTTTACACCAAGAGCCAAGACAGCTTAATGAGAAAGAAAAAGAGGGAAAGTATGTATCTATGTTCGGGTGCATATGCAGTTGAGAGAGTCGAACAACTTTATTGGAAATGCCATTAAAGACCAAAGCAGAGAATTGATTCAAGTATTAAGCTGAAGACATGCATAAAGTCACTAAATTACTCAAAAGATGTTGTATTACATGTTCTGTCCATTTCAATTGATATTGTTTTGCTGAACTTTTTCTGTTTATTATTGCACCAATGTTATTATATTTGAGAAATTTCAAGTGTCAAACTGGAGATCTAGCAGACTTTAGGAATTAAAAACATTTGTGATGTCCTTCAAATTTCTTTTGACATTCTGGTATTCCAAGATGTTCACTTCAACTGCATCCAGTATGAATTAATAGCAGGTGGCCAGGGCACTAAAATATTGCTGTTTTTTTTTTTCAGGAAACTCTCTCTCATAGTTTTCCAGTATTATAATTTCGATTATAAACAATAAAATCATGATAGGCTGTGAAAAAGCTGCATCTTTCTTGCAAACTTCTTGCTATCAGTTTTCACAGTCTTATTGTCAAATGTGACCCTGGACCACAAAACCAGTCTTAAGTCGCTGGGGTATATTTGTAGCAATAACCAAAAATACATTGTATGGGTCAAAATTATCCATTTTTCTTTTATGCCAAAAATCATTAGGATATTAAGTAAAGATCATGTTCCATGAAGATATTTTGTAAATTTCCTACCGTAAATATATATTAAAACTTAATTTCTGATTAGTAATATGCATTGCTAAGAACTTCATTTGGACAACTTTAAAGGCAATTTTCTCAGTATTTTGATTTTTTTGCACCCTCAGATTCCAGATTTTCAAATAGTTGTATCTCAGCCAAATATTGTCATATCCTAACAAACCATACATCAATGGAAAGCTTATTTTTTCAGCTTTCAGATGATGTATAAATCTCAATTTTAAAAAATTGACACTTATGACTGGTTTTGTGGTCCAGGGTTACAAATCATATTTTGGTCATTCAAACCCTAATTTGTGTGATTTTGTTAGCAGTCAACAAAATCAAACAATATAATATGAAATATCAAATAAATACATCCATAAAGATCAATGAGTAGACAAGGCTTATAATAAATAAATAAATAAATACAATTTGTGTAAAACTGAGAAAAGAGATTATTTACTTCCACCATGCTGTAAAAAAATTTCAAATTATGTTAGCTATGTAAATTATATTCATGAAAAGTGCCAGCTGTTGACAGTTTTATCAGCTTAGTTCATTTTATTTTAGGTTAGCCTGGCATAATTTCATTTATTCTCACAGCACAGAAGACCAATCCAATGATTAAGTGAGTCGGCTTATGATGATGCATGAGGTTATTCTGTTTTTCTTCAGAGTAAAGTGAACGTGTTGTGGCAAGTCTGTCAAATTTTCTGAGCAGAAAAAAAAAACACATTTAACTGCTCGCTACACTTGCAAATGAATTCTGTTGTTTGGCTAAAATATGCCTGAAATGAACACGCAAATTAGATATTTACAAAAACCCCTCATTCGTGTATTTCTTATTGTGAATATGTAGATTTATTCTGTTTAATTCCATTCCACCATTCGGGGAGATTATTTTGATCAGCTCTCTGAAAACACTGCCAAAGGTGTTGTTACTTCTGTATTGTTGAAACCCAGATGAATGTCAAAACTGTACACTGCACACCTATTTAAAAATGTGTAGCCTAGGTGCAATGAAATGTGTCTGAGGGCTGGATTTTTTTCTAGACTTCTGATGCCCCAGATTTCAGATGACATTTGTGAAAATATTCCCTGGTTTCTCTATTTCGGGCTCATGCTTTTCATTGGAGTGACTTTTTGTATTGTGTTTTAAAAGCCAGGCTGGCTTACAGCACGTTGACAAAGAGCATTAGTGTTTTCAGCATGTTGATGACCTCAGACCTGTCTTCCCTTCAGCCATGTGTCTCATAAAGGGACCGACATCTTGACTGAAATGGAGACAGACAACAGACAAAAGCCTGATACTAACAAACAAATCTAGAGATGCTTTCTAGCAGCGCTTTTATCAGTACCACTGGCATTTTAACATAATTGGAGCTATGGCTCGTTATTTCTGCAAAGCCCTTTAACGGTCAACGCTTAACTTACCAGAAACTAATTTTATATTTTAGTGTAAATTACATAAAACAAAACAAAAGACACATGATTGGGGAAAACAATTCAAATGAATGACTATAGCAGCGATTTTCATATCGGGTCGTGTGTCGGACATTAGACAGTATATAAATAGATTCACGAACAAATTACTCTCCTGAGGTGGTTCGATTTTTGAATCGTCCAAAAACACACAAACTCTGGAGTTATTTGAATCACTATGAGGAATGCTTCACTGAATGAACTAACCTACTCTATCAGAGCCTCTACTGAATCAACATTCCAGTGCTCCTCATTTTTTGGGGTCGTGGCTAGAAGGGATACAGCTAAAACTGGAAGCTAACAATAAATGTAATTTTCTACCTATTAAATTGTTTTATTAATGTCTACACCTACCCCAATCCTAGACCTACCCCTTACAATAATGCAAAAATAGTAGGCCTAATTATTGTTGTACAGTGTGACAAAAATTACACTGTATGTGCGCATGCCCAGTAGTCGCATCTGTATACCATCTATCCTTAAACCATTTTTGGTCAACAGGCAACCAATAGTGAGGAATACTGAAATTATGAAATAAATGATTAATTAAAAGTTCTTGAGTGATTTTACTTGGGTGGGTCCTAGTACGGCAAAGTTTGGGAACCCTGTGAGAATAGGCTATATACATACGTTGTGTTGTGTTGTGTTGTGTTGTGTTGTGTTGTGTTGTGTTGTGTTGTGTTGTGTTGTGTTGTGTTGTGTTGTGTTGTGTTGTGTTGTGTTGTGTTGTGTTGTGTTGTGTTGTGTTGTGTTGTGTTGTGTTGTGTTGTGTTGTGTTGTGTTGTGTTGTGTTGTGTTGTGTTGTGTTGTGTTGTGTTGTGTTGTGTTGTGTTGTGTTGGTGTAGAATGTCTCTCCCAGAATGTTTGGGATATGCTTTGGAACTGTTCTTCCAGAGAACATTGTCCAGATGTTTTCTTCTTCTTCTTCTTCTCTTTTGGGAAACAGTTGGCAATGAAAGCCATTGCTTTTGCTGTTTCTTCACAGCAGTTTATGAAATTAATTTGGCATTAGCACTCAAAACTATTATGGTGGTCTTTGAAGGGACCATCAATCAGTCTGTCAGAATTGTGAGTCTCCATCTCCCCTGGTAACGTTGAAAAATAGCTTTTGATTTAAAAGGGTTCCACTCATTATAGAGCAGCTGAAGGCCCCAAGAAGTGGGATGGAAAATTAAGCAAATGCATTTTTGCTATAGAGAGAAAACAAACCCGGTATCAGCAATATATCTCTCCACATCCTTCCTTCCTTCAATTCAGGTGCAGCTGATGTATCAGAAGTGAATCTTATTAAATGCTGCAGGTGCTCTTGAGGAAGGAAACACACCAAGCGGCCCCAGGGAGCCAACTGATTGGACAGCGAGTTCTCTTCATTGCTGCTGTTCGGCAATGACAAAAAGACTTTGATTAAAGGACAAGTCTGAACAATACTTGTGACTTAGTTTTCTAAAAATTCTACCCATCTCTCAACTTAGAGTTTACTTTTCTATTTGCATCATGTTGGCCCTTTGCAGACAGTCTATTTTAGCCTAAACAGAAGTGACCACACACTAAATAGCAATCGTTTACCTTTTAGCAACTAGCAAGTAAATATAATGAACACAGCATAGATTGGAACTTCTGCAGTGTCAGCGTACAAAAAAAAATAGATAATGACATTTAATGGTATTTTATCCTTTGAGGAGAGGAAACTCACCCATGTACATCATCTAAACGCTGCGACCAGAGAGAGACTAGTGACTAATCTCTCAGAATGAATGTGACAAACCCAAAGGAACTAAAGAGAATATACTTATGTAAATGCACACCTGTCTCTGGAGGGCCTAGCTGTGGCATCTAACATGAATTAATGAGAAAATCTCTCTGCTCTCCCATTAAAGGCTGCTTCGGTTTGTAATAGACGGCAACAGTTTGTAACTGATGGATTATTCATAAAGAAGAAACTCATGCATACAAAAAATTTCTCTCTGATCTTCTCGAAAAACGTCATTGTTTTATTCATTGTCATTTTTAAGGCAATCCATTACAAATTTCACACACCACGGAAATGACAACAGCAATGTTCTATGTTCGGTTTGGAAATAGCTCGCCATGCATATCGACTGAGATAAAGAGAGGTAAAGAGGAAGAGAAAAAGAGAGAAGGAAAAGGAATCCAGCAAGGATGGAATGCGTCATGCTCTGGATTTCGGTTATGAGACGAACGGCAGAGGCTTAATGCAGAGCAATAGGCCAGTTTGTCGCTGAACCCATTGGCCATTTTGGCACAATCATGCATATCTCACAGAGGGAACGTTGGCACTGGACAAGGGCCACATCTTTAACACATAATTTACACGGTCTTATTATTACCTCTTTGCAATGGTTTTGTGAACTATTATATGACTTACTGGCTTCATTATAGTGGGATTAAAAAATAGTATTCGCTAAATTTACACCATGCCATAAAATTAACCCATTAATATTCTCTGGATAGTGATATACATGTGTTTCAGGATGCCTGTAATTTGTTCCTCAGATTTACAAGCCACCTAGCAGCAACGTGTTCATAAATATTAAATAGGATTTAAAAAAAGGTTACATTTATGCAAGTAGAAATTCCAGGTTTACATTTGAGAAACAGAATACAATAAAAAGCCCATTGAAAAGAAAAAAAAACAAACATTAAAAACAAAATATAAAGAAAAAACATGAAAACTAATGTTCTCCTCAACAGTAAACAGACTATTATCTACTAGTTATTAACTAGCCATTTACAATATCAAGAGTATAAGCCTTTAAAATCAATACACCTGTTAACACTCTCAAACAAACCCTTTCACCCAATGCTCTCCTTTGTCAGACTCAATCTTCACCTCCTAATTGATTGATGGATCACTTCATTCTCAGTAACTCCAGGTGTGCTAATAACTCACAGTAAAAGAAAGGTGCGTTTAAACACATTGTCTTGTTATCCGGGAGCCGATTTTCCAAATTTAACAATCTTTGCAAAAGAACATTGTCATTCTTGTTGTAAAAGTGGGTTAAAAAGGAGGAAATCACATTTTGTAAACATCTGTGCTCACTTAAAAAATTGTAGTTTCAGGACCAGTGGAGATTTAAAAATAAAACTGCAGTTCAGCTTCACAGTTCATAATCTACACTAACAGATAAATGTTCTAAAACCAAAACACTGGTACAACTTTGGACAAACAAGCAAATATGTCAAAACTTCCTGGACAAGGAGAAAATGTATCAAAACTGTGGGTAAGAACAAGTATAAACGGTCCTGCTGTCCAAAAAAGCAAGTCAGTCAGTATTTACTGATACATACAGATTAGTCTGTGACGGTGATTATTAATTTTCAAAATGGACCTCAGACAAAAGAGGCTGTATACAAGGCTGTATATGTTAAACGAGTAAATCTTATAGCTAACATTTTCTGAGATTTAACTGAATGTCTTAAGCCTATTAAGGTTGTAAAATTGAAAAAGAAATCAACATGCACTTATATGCAGTAATAATACTGCATATAGAATACTGTTTCTAATTAATGCTTGCTATCAATCATTAATGTAAACTTACTGCATGTAAGGCAAGTTTATTAAATTAATTGTGTTCGATGCTTGTCCTGTTATTATGCCAATGCTATAAATCATTCAAAGCTAGAACTTTTAAACAAAATGGCATTATGTTTGCACTGTGGGTAATGCAATTTCAGCTGCTTGCAATGTGTCTTTCATCTTTTGAAACCAGTAAAATTATTCCTGTCATGGTGAAGAATAGAAAAGTGTTTTAAACTCCAGGGAAAATCCCAGGAATGAGAGGGCGAAGGTTCAGCGTGGCTGGACACTGACAGCAGGTGAATCAGACAGTACTATGAGAAAAACAGCAGACGCTGCCTCATCTCCAATCATCTTTAGCAGCAAGCGGCGAGGCATCTCTCATGTTTCCCCTGATGGCTCGCATGCGGCTGAGGATCAAGAAATACCAGCTCCAGAGCATTAAGGAATTACAGGAGCAAATTAACGTGAATTTGGTGTTCTTGAGAGCTGATTGTGCCTGAAATTTCAGTCTGTGTACAGTGTAATGAATCTGAATCTGTGACCTCTGATTAACAAATTTTACAGCTTTAAGAAAATATTTGTGCTTCTCTTAGACGTTTACATTGGATTTTTCTTAACTGATTTCATCTAAAGTTAATGCAATGTATTAATGCAATGTACAACTGTACATAGAAATAATAGAAAATCTTGTTAATCATAGCTCTAAAAAGCTATAAATGGGAAACTGCAATGGGAAATATAACTTTGTACTAAAAAGACTTTTCCCAAACCCTATGGAAAAGTAAAACCACCATAACACAAACTATAGAACTACAAATTCTCGAAACAAATCAAACAATTTCACTAAACGGATCACCCATACAGGGTATAATATTTCACACAACCACTTATTTCACAATTTTTTTTTTTTAAATCACACTTTCTAGTGATGCTCTTGTTTACCTCCTCTGGTGGACACAAGGAAGATTTTCCTAATATAACACACAGTCCTCACATGCTGACACACAAGAGCTATAGCGTTTTTAGATGTTAAGATGTTGGAGATGTTAAATAAAGCAGAAAATTGCATTGCTTGCGCAGATCTTCTCCATATATCCAGCACAGTCGGATGTATGAATCTGAATGAGACTGATCCAAACTATAAATGTTGGCTAATTTGTGAAGAATTTATGAAGGGGAAACCAACTCACAGACTAATAATAACTGTCCTTTTCAGTTCAAACTCCAGAACACAGATACAGTTTTCAATTTCTCCCGTGTATGAGATCCAAAAACCGGGAACTGAAACCATCCGCTCTCCTAGACGCATCACACTGAATCAGTTGTATTGGCTTTGAACGAGATCCAAATTGGAGGTGACATAACATCGCCTGTTTTCTTTCAGCAGGCTGGGTAAACTCATATGGTGGGGGTTGGGCTGAGCCCAGGTGGGCTGTAGTCTGGTGGTGTCTGGTTGGGCTTGATGCCCCTTGACTTCATATATAAAATTAACTGATCCGGGATCTCGGCCAGGACATCCTTGGCAAGCCGTGCCATGCTCAGGACATGGTTTCCCGTCCTGTCCATGTAGTCTCTGAATGGTACAAACTGCAGGCACAGATAAGATTAAAAAGTAGTTAGCTATAGTTATTTAATTTATTCCCTGAATCATTTTCATGTTTTTTTTCAAGTCTAGGTAACAGAAATCCATGTAAACAATGTAACCGGGTTGTTTCACAATAAAAATACTCTGGATTCTTTCATTATTTATAGGCTGCACAAGCCTTGTAGTTGTTTGTTAGCTTGAGTTATTTTTTTCCATGTGTGATGTCGCAGTGTTTTCTGAATCTGAAACGCCTGTAAATGTAGGTCACTCAAATTTATTCCTTAAGAAACTTCCCCAAACAGTTATATGACTTTGACACTGCTTAGGCTACATGAATATTTTGATGAGATATGCGTATACGGCATTTCAAACTGAATCAGTGATTATGAACGAATCAGAATGAATCCTGAATTACTGACCACTTTTCACCACCAAATATTGTGTGTGTGTGTAAGATACGAATTCATACATTTACAATATATACAAATATATATATATAGATATGTACCTGTACAATATCCCTCTCCGCCAGCTTTCCTCTGGAGGATATTCTTACATCATCGCCGTCCAGTTCTACCATGGCTAAAAAGTGAGATCATCATGTTATCATGTTACCCTCCAGCCAATAAAACAATCTGAAGCCTTTCCCCCCAGCATGACACCAACATTTACCTCTTTGCTAGAACATTATGAAAGGTCAAACACAAATACTTATAGCAGATGGTGGGACATGCTAATTATATTGAACAGCTGTGAGATCTGCGTGTTGACATCTGCTTATCAGTCCGAAACCTTAAACCTTCCCAATTAGGTGGCTTTTCATCCAGAAACTCTACTTTACAGGAGTAAAAACTGTGAAGTTGCATTAATGCATTCAAGTTTTAAACCTCCATTTGGGAATACTATTATTAGCTGCGTTGATAGTTAAGAAACAGTTAGGAAGATGCTGAGTACAATAGAAACAAGCATTAAAGGGTTATGCAGTACATTTTCTTCTTATGTTTGTATTACATGAAATGTAGTAGGAATAAATGAAGTGAAGATATAAAGATGAAACTAAATAAGAATAGTTCCATGTTTTACCATCAAATTCAGCCTGGCCAACTCCAACAATAATGATGGACATAGGTAGTTTTGCCGCCTGAGAAAAGAAAACAGAGAAGACAAATTCTACCTCATGATAAACAGTTTACAATTACTGTTTGAATTCAAAATAACCATTAGGATTATTCAGATTTACTGTAACGGTGGACTGACTTATTTGCTTTTAGTTTAAGACACATCGAACAGCACAGTAAAAAAAATATATATATCTTAAGAAAATTATATCTTCCATTTTCAATGGCTTGTTATCTTTATATTACAGCTATTTTACTGTATCATTTTGCTGTTTTACAGTCATAAGAATCTAATGTTTATCACAAAACAAATACTCTCCTTATGTAAAATACAATCTTTTTTGGGGGGTCAAATACAGTTTAAAAATTTGCTACATTTAATACACAGCTTGTGATAGCGGTAACAAAAGAAAATTAGTTGTTCATTTCAGAACATGTTAAGCCAGTCGGGTTTGAAAGAACGCTGGGATTTTGACTGTGATGGTTTGAAAGGAATATTTTGA
>JAFVLL020006676.1:0-14158 GCA_021397915.2 Tor tambroides
TGCCTCTGCCATACCTGTTTGCTGTCTCCCGACCCTGCCTGTATGACCATGTTGTTTAATAAAGCTCTGCATATGGATCCGCACGTCTCACGTCTTGTCAGCCCCGTAACAGCTGCTTTATCAATAATTATTTGATGCTTACTGTAAGTTTTCACATGAGCCAGAAACTGAAGACATCCAAGCCTCTAGAACCATGTCATTATATAATGGAACGCAACAGAAAGCCTCCATTGTATATATGTGATATGTTGTGTTTTATTGTGTATACAGTTGTATCTGCTGCATGCCTTAACTAACAGTATTTAGAAGGTACATTACCATGTATTAATTAGACGGTATGTAGGAAAGGTATGTATCTTTATAATAACCGATTTATTACAACTGAAAGAAATGGCAAAGACTTTAAATTATTTATTTTCTGTTCTTTAAAAGTGTTCAGAAATTAAAATAGCTGGCATTGAGTGTTAAACAGATCACTTGTGCAATTCTTTTCCATGTTTTGTTCTTTCACTTATTCATACTGTGAATCGAGAATGGTTTATTGGATCAAGAATGGCTGCAAGTCTTTATTCGTATTGTCTTTCTTTCAGCTCTTGTTTCTTGCTGCATTTACAATAGCAGAGAGTGTTTACTAGGACACAATTGAGACCCAGTCAGGATTTTTTTTTTTTTTTTTTTTTAATGTAACATAGTCTGCTTAAAAATAAATGCCTTAAACGAGTTGCGGTCCAACTCTTTATTTATCCTGCTAAGCTGTTTGCATCCAACTAAGCTCTCTGATTTGCACTCCTTTGTGTTTCTTCACCCATAGGAATTCAGAAAAACAGCTTTTTCTTGGCCATGTACAAGACAACATCATCATTTTTAAATTAAATCAATTACCCAAACTAAAAAGCTACACCACGTGAGAAACAAGATACACTGGCTGCATATTATTCCCAGAGGATTCCTTCGCTCATTGGCGCAATGATGGCAAAATCATGGTTTGATGGGTTGTTTTGGATAAAAACATCTCAAAAATGTAAATGTCATTTTCACCATTTGTTTGGCTATTTGCATACATACTTATACACACATATATTTAATTATATTTTTAGTACTTATTTGTTTGAATGCACAGTTAAATGGTCACATGTAACACACTGAATTAAATGTAAAATTTTGAAGTAGAACAGAGATAAGAGAGAAAAAAACTTATATTTCAGTGTTTTTGTGAGCAAATCCCAAGTTTGCTTTGGGAGAACCTTCTTGTGGGAATGCTAAAGTTTCAAGAGTGAACGTGAAAGCATATATTTTTCTTCCAACTCCTATTTTGCAAGTTATTACTTCTGTTTTTGCTCTGTTCCAAATTTGAGGGCAACAGTGTTGTGCTGTGACATCAGCTCTATGCAGCTGCCTTAACACAGTGCCTTCTCGTTATGTGTTTATAGTCGGAAAAAAAAGATGTGGAGTGTGATGACAACAAGAGCACTGATGCATCATTTATTTTCACAGAAATTTAGAAACTTACCTTGAACTTCAACACAATTTGTCTGCTGCCTTGCAAGTATTGCCATTTCTTTCAGGAAATTCAAATGTGGAGAATTGCTATTTAAAAAAAAAAGGGTCTTAGGGTTACTTTCATGTAATTATGCATAATTCATTGTTATTATAATAGTAAGTACATATAACGTGTAACAAGGACACTCTAAAATAAGGCAGCGGCTATTTGCACTAAGTGCAAATAGCATTTTTTTAGCGATAGATACTATTTACACTAAGTGCAAATAGCTATAGATTCTATTTATACTGTTAAAATAGCAAGATTTTCTGCTATTTATACTACTTATTGCAAATAGTGGCAATTATCTGCACCTCAGTATTGTAGTACATTATAAAACTGTACGCAATAACGCATTGAGTGTAAATTATAGTTTTAATTCAAATTATTAAATGGATGCCACCTTATTGGGACAATAAATCCCTCCCTACACCTACCCTAACCCTACCCGATATTTTATTTATTTTTTTTTTTCAACTTTTTGATTATTTCCTTCATTTTTATTGAAAATAAATGCCTTTCTGATGCAATATGAGATTTGAAAAAGGAGAAAAAAAATTTGGCAAAAGGCGGTTTTAGTGTTGACTAACTCAATCACACGTTAGTGGGCGAAGTTAGTGTAAATAGCATTTGCCAACCAGGCTGGCTATTTGCACTTAGTGTAAATAGACACACCGCTAAAATAAAGTGTTACCTTTTTGTGTGTGTGGGGCGGGGGGAAGGAAACATGACATTTCTTTGTAAGATTCACCCAGATGTAATATCTGCTGGCTTATTGGACTTTGTAAGCATTGACCTTTTGTGGTGACTGTAAATTGAGCTGTAAGCATTTAAGCATTTCTATGATATTATGGTATAGATTCAGTGTCTCCTCTAAAGTCACATGAGACCTGAGCTTGTTTTTTCTTCGATGTTTCTCTGAAAAGCAAACAATTAGTGCCTTTGCATACAGAAATTATTCAATACATTTGACAAGAATTAATGCAGGCCACATTACTCAGTGCATTGCTAAATCAAATTCACATATATAAATACATGATGCACAGTATTAAATCTACTTACACTGTTAACCTTGTTAAAGGTCCTTCCGCAGTTTACTTTGCATTTGATGATGTCAAATAAAGTGTGAACCCCCAGGGTCCTGTTTAATGTTTAACTCCTACTGTTAGTTCAGGTCTCCATTTGGAGGAAGTGTACCTTGAGGAACACTAGTAAAATGGTTAGGGAAAAATCTGTAGCCAGATGAACATAGTTATTGAACGTGTCATTTTTTGTAATTGGCGTGATGCTGTTTTATTTGGCAAATAAATTGTTAAAATGGATTTATTCTTATTTCCACTGAAATCATTATCTCTGGCTTATGTTTGAACGCAGCGGTAGACTGGTCATCAGACTATCATTTAGTTTGAAGGAACTATCATTTAGTTGTGAGAAAACAGCAGGCAGTAAAATTTAACCCTGTAAAAATGTACACCTTTATTTATTTATTTATTTAACCGCCTATTTAACCTATTTTTTTTTGTTTGCTTATTTAAAATAAGAAATATATATATATATATATATATATATATATATATATATATATATATATATATATATATATATATATATGTCCAATAATATGTCTTAGTAAGGTGATATTTAAATGATCTAAACATATAATGCAATGCAATCCAATGATTGAGAGGTGAACAAATAAATGTTCCTCAAAAGATCTGAGATGTTCTGGTGGCTTCCTTATAACATTCCTTTAAAAAAATGATGTCTGGATAATCATGTAAATCCAAGCTGCTTCAGTCCAGTAAATGTTCATCTGGAAATATTAATAAAAGTTTTTTTGTTTGGTTTTTTTACCTTTACTTGAAAAAAAATCAGTAAAGGTTTGACAGCAAAAAAGCCTCCGAAATTTGCGTATCCAATATGATACAATAGGCCTTTTAGGGTTAATGGCATTAATTAACCTCGCAACCTCAGACTATGACCAGTTTGTGACCGTGAGGCATCAGATCCCTAAAGATTTAAAAGTAAGAATATACCTAGAACAATCAAATACCCATATTAAGATTGCATCTCAAATGATGATCATTCTATTATTTGAGTGTCAACTTAAATTTATGGTTTTGTGAATTTAAGTAGGATTAAATAGTAGAGGTGTTAAGGTAATTCTAAACTAAATTAAATAGTTTAAAAGATTTGTCTGGAAGCATGAGAAAAAACAATCATGCAGGACTTTTTCACTGCTCTGCTGAATCTGGATTTTCAGTCTAGATCAGTTTCATAAATGATAGTGTTCATTTTAAACTCTTTGCTTTGAGATATGAGCTCACTGATGCCATCAGTGCTGTTGAGGTCAAACAGTTTCCTCACATGCTTGAAGTAGCCGTTTGATTGGACTTTTTCCGTTTTTGGCACAGAACAAGGACGAGACCTAGTGAGAGATCAATAGGCAATATTCTATTGTCAGGCCAGATTTGGTCTGTCAGTACATGCTGCTGCTATTTGTGATATCTCAAGTGTTTTCGATCTCCAAAGGTGTTTAATGCTAGAAGTTGACCTTGCTATTTACTCTGCTCAAGATAAATAAAATGAAGAAACTGAGATGGAGCAAGAGTGAGATCTTATATATATATATATATATATATATATATATATATATTAGTGCTGTCAATTGATTAAAAAAATTAATTAATTAAATCACACAATTTTCTGAAATGAATTTTTTCTGAAATTAATCATGATTAATCCCTCCTTACATTAAAGTTTTTAATTATCCTTTTATATTGCAATAATTTCCCATTCAATCTTCAAATTAATGTAGAAACAACATAAAGTATATTTTTAATATTTGTTTATTAACATCTTTTTTATGACTGAAGGCAAGTATCACTGCTACCAACTGATGTCTCTATGAATTTTTTTCCTAATATTTAACCATTGACTGTAGCCAGTCAGTGTCAGGGTTCTGTCGTGTGTGTCATGTGTTCCTGCCTCTTGTGTCCATATTTGGTTTGTTTCCTGTCCTTGTTTCGTGTTGTTGTTGTTATTAGTTATGTGTGTCTCATTAACCTGTCTATATTAGTTCATGCCTGTTCTGTTTCGTGTGGTCTGGTCTACTCGTTACTCCCCGGTGTTCCTGTGTCTGCCTTGCCTTGTCCTGCCTTGTCTTGCCCTGATGTCTCAATTAAAGACTATTATTTGAGTTTACGTCCTCGTCTGCATGTTCCTGCTCCTCCCTCGTGTGTGCACTGTGACAGAAGACCAGACCGAAACAGTAAGCGGCGCCCCTTCACCACGTTTTATTTTGTTAGTTTTTTGAAAGTTTTTATTTGTTCCTGTTGTTTGTCTGTCTGCCCCGCCTGAAGTCGCCGTCATTATCCCGCCATAGCCCGCGACAGCAACGCGTGGGAGTTGGGCGGGATCGCCGCGAGTCCGCCGGCCGCGGCTCTCTCCAGCCCGCCGATCGCGGGAAATTACCGCCGCCATCCGTGGCTCCCCAGTCCAGAGCACGGGCTGCCACTCGTTTACGCCGCCATCCGCAGCTCCCCAGTTCACGCCGCCGACCCGCCTCTGACTCAATGCCCGCCGGATTGACGCTGACTCAAGCCCGCCGGATTGCCGCTGACTCATGCCCGTCAGCCGCCGCTACCCTCTCCGTGGATGAAGTCCACACGTCACGGCCAAGAGAGCCGTGTTTGTTTGTTGTGCCCACAGGAACATTCTGTCTTGTCATCATGTTTTGGTCCATGGAGCACCTGCCTGGGGCAGGCAGCTCCTGTCTTGTAGGCCATGAGAGGCGTCCCAGCCACCTGCCTCCCTGTCGCGGCGGGAAGCGGTTGCTGAGGGAACCTTGTGGGAGGCCCCCACTCCTTGTCATGCCCATTAAGAAGCCTCTACTTCCAAGCTAGCCCAGGAGGGCTCTGTCTCCGGGCGGTCCTGTCCGGTCCTGTCCTGTCCCTGTCGGTCTAGCCCAGGAGGGCGGTCCGTCCTGTTCCTGTGTTTAGCCCTGTAGGGCTATCAGGGTGCCTGTCCTGTTCCTGTCCTGTATCTAGCCCCAGAGGGCTCCTGATACCCCCTGGATTCCCCAGGAAATTTTGGGGAGGGGTAGAGCCTGTGGTGGGGTGGTGGCCAAGAATGAGGCCACGGCCACGAAGACCACCTGCCATGGCCTCCTGAGCCCCTTGCTCCGCCATGGCCTCCGGAGTCCCGGCACTGCCATGGCCTCCAGAGCTCCCAGCTCCGCCGGGGCCTCCGTCTGTCTGTTCTGCTCTGGAGGTCCCCGTCCTGTGTTACTGTCCGTGTCTGTCCTGAGGGGCCTCCAGAGCACCCACCCCCCCCCCTCCCTGATGGAACTGTTAAGGCTTGGGACGAGCCTTTCGGGAGGGGGGGAGTACTGTCAGGGTTCTGTCGTGTGTGTCGTGTTCCTGCCTCTTGTGTCCATATTTGGTTTGTTTCCTGTCCTTGTTTCGTGTTGTTGTTGTTATTAGTTATGTTCAGCTGTGTGTCTCATTAACCTGTCTATATTAGTTCATGCCCGTTCTGTTGCGTGTGGTCTGGTCTACTCGTTACTCTGGTCTATTTCTCTCTTTGGCTCTCAACGAAGGCGAACGCATTTTTTCTCCCTCTCCTCCCCCTTACCTTCCCTGCTTGCTCTCTCGTATCGTCTCGTTTATTGTCTAATACTTGAGACTCTCTCAATTGCTCTCCAAACTGAAAATCATGGATTTGGATCAACTGGTCTCTCAACGCAATTGACAGCTCATTTTAAGTTCGGGGAACCTGACTGTGTCTGGCGGCTCTTTCCATGGAGGACATTGAAGATATCTACCTATTCGGAACCATGATAACAGGTCTTCTGCTGATTGGATTAGGCTTTGCCCTGGGTTATCGAAGAATTCAGAAAACGGGAACAGCTGTTCAAAGCCTCACAAGGCTGCCCGTCATGATTGAAGCAGTGGGCAGAGCGGTCAGCATTGAGACTGAGACTATTAACCGCAATATGGATTACATCACGGAGAAGCTCACAGCTTTGCAAAGGAAAATTGATTTTTGGAGACCAGAATGGACAAAGAGAGTAGCTGTGGAATTGGAATGCAGCTACTCGCCCCAAGACCAAACAATCTCAATCTTATCTTCTTCGGCTCCCCAACCAGCACTGGGCCCGGCCAAGGCCGCCGTTAAAAACAACCCCGGGAAGAGCACTGCATGAGACGCTCTGTTCCTCTCCCCTTCCACAGACACCTGATGATTGCTGACTCTGTCTGGGTCCTGATCAAGGCTATCTCCATGGCAATTTGTTGTGTCGCTATTACAATCTGCGGACTGTGGCAACTTGATTCGAATGCGCGTGGCGGGCTCTCCAGGCCTACAAAATACACAAACTCTTACATACATACACACACACATACGCACATATACAGACATGGGCCCACCCTCCCCACCCCCGATCCTCGCCGCTTTGTACCGCTAGTTCGACAAGCGTGGTCTGCACTGTGCAGCCTGCAGAATGGCTGCAGGACCGGATGGCTGTTTGCCGGAGCTGGATTACCTCCCTGTTGCAAAGTCATGTGTCTATGCTGTATTGATTATGTGCTTTTGTTGCTGGGAGGTGTTTTTTTCTGTTCTCACACTGTACTCCCAAAGGTTGCTGTTAGTCTGGGATTTTTTCTCCCTCCTCTCATGTTAAGCTGTATTTTTTTCCAATTCTCTGTCTTCCTGTCCTGTCTATCCCTTGTCATATTGTGGCGTATGTTGTATGTATGGGACAGCTGATGGCTAATTTCACTGGTACTTGTGACTAGTGACAATAAAGGTCTACTACTCCCCGGTGTTCCTGTGTCTGCCTTGCCTTGTCCTGCCTTGTCTTGCCCTGATGTCTCAATTAAAGACTATTATTTGAGTTTACGTCCTCGTCTGCGTGTTCCTGCTCCTCCCTCGTGTGTGCACCATGACAGTCAGCATTACAGTATAATGATCAGTATAATATAATGTAATAGGCAGAGTGAAGGCTCATGGCGCAATACCAATGGTGGAGGGTGAACCAACTCCAGGGTAAAGCTAAAAGTAGCCTAATGTTGGTGTAATCTATAGACCAATTCAGTGTTTGCGAGCAGTAATGACGTATTTTGTGGGCGCAGCCTATCTGGTGGACAGTTTTCAAGTAGCAGTCTATGGAGCCATGGAATAAAAAGGTAAATTTGAATTTAAATTTCAAAATTCTGACTTTATTCTCTCAATTCTGAGATTATATCTCACAATTCTGATAAGGAAAAACAACTTATCATTCTCTCTTTTCCCTTCGGCTCAGAATATGAGTATCCCACACTTCTGGCTTTTTTCCCCCTCAGAATTATTGTTGAGTGAAATCGAGATATAAAGTCCGAACTAGGAGATATAAACTTGCATTTGCAAGAAAAAAAGTCAGAATTGTGAGATAAAATAAATAAATGTCATGTAAAATGTTAATAGTAATAGGTTTAAATAATATTTCATGCTGTAGCCTAATACAATATGTATTGTGTAGTAATATTTTGTAGACCTATTGTTTAAATCAAATTTATGCTTTAAAAGTAATCATAGCACTTTTCATCCATAGTATGCCCGTTTAAATGTCTGCATTCAGCTTCAAATGGCGTTTTTGATGACAGTATTCTATAAAAAAAAAGTGTTGGCATTCCAATTCTGGCATCAAAAGGCACAAAAATCTATAGATTTTTTTTTTTTTTCCTATTCCATGGATTTTACATGTTTCCCTCCACCAGTGTTTTTATGCCACCACTATGCATTAGCAGCTGTAAGTGATGTAACTGTGATGTCTACTCTGAATTGGTCTATTAACTACGCATATAATAAACCCATATTTTCATGCTTCAGTCTAGCGTGAGTTTAAGCACTCTTAAAAAATATATACCGTTGTAATCAAGCTGTGAAGCTGTCTATACATTGTTTGATGAATGAGTCTCTTACATCATACGTACTGTACGTGCACTTTGTTGTTTATGATGAGTGTGCAGAATTCAGTCAGCGAAGGCATGCGCTGAGCAAAACGTTTCACTGACGACTCATCTGAACACTTCTGATTGGCCATTGCATTCATAAAATTAACAGAATTGTCTGTATGCGCAACATTAATTTCCAACTGACAAATTTCAAACTGATGGCAGAAGGTCTGGGAATCTTGGCTGCTTTGAATGACCAAGGCCCACCCAAGAGACCACATGAGACCACCCAAGAGACCACATTTGTGCTGCGTCATGTTTAGGCACGTTGAAATGTCCCCACAATAACAGACTGTGTAAATCTCTTGGACATATTTTAAAGATTCTATGCCGCGAACTTTGAATATTTCACATACTTTTGAAAATCCAGCCTTTAGTTGATCCTGATAAGCGCTAATCGTTACTGTTGTAGACACAACGGCTTTCTTTTTCCTTATGATGGAGTTTGGCATCACGGCATTTTTGTTTCCAGGTGGAACATTAAAGAATGTGACACACACACATCTCCCGGAAATCCTGTATAATTTAACCAATCCAATGATGACCTCGAAACTCTTGAAATGTTTTCAATTTTGTGTGCAGTATGCATCAGACATTATGACAATATCCACTGACTCTAGAAAGCTTCATCTTTGTCCAGCGTCTGCTGTATTTTTCTGCAGATTTTATGACCAATAAAACTGAAGTATACTTTCGTCTCAATTCTATGCGCAAAAACAATAAGTAACAATCACAGTCAGTATCACAAAAATAGACAAACGTAAATGATCAAAGTCTGGTAAATTATGGCACAGATACCAAACACAATAGAGCTTGAGTCCACTAATCTAGACGCACAACCTCTTTTTTCGTTTCTATTCTTTTATTTTCCTTTAATTCAAGTTCACAGTACAAACCTGGCATGTACTGGGAGGTTTACTGTTGTCAAAGGCTGCATATCTTCCACAACCTACTCAGCCATGAGTCTCTTCACTTCTCTGATTGAGAGAAACTTAATTTCTGCTGATTTGTTCTTGCCCGCACTCTTGTCCGCCACATTCTTTCTCCTCTTCAACCCTGGAGCTCTCTCACTTAGCTTAGTGTTAGCATGGCACTGTTCCAAGTGCTTCAAGTTACTCATCCTATTTCTCGAGGTAGAGGGTTCCCTCTGTGTCGCACATACAGTAAATTGCACTTGACTATTCCTAGGTTCTTGTACTTTTCTCTGACAAACAGAAAATAATGTATGTCCGTCTCGCAAATGTAGAATCCATCTCTGCAATTATCTCAAGCATCGAATTTCTAGCTATAGAAACTAGACATACTATTTTACCCTCAATTTTTTTTTCTCTACTGCTGGAAAGTCTCGAGATGTTGGTAAATTCCTATAAAAACTAACACCACTTAATTTTGGCTTCAAGTGAGTTTTTGTAAGGTGCTTTACTGAGATTGTAATGGGTATGCACTTTATTAGTAATGCGTTATTTTACTGAATTTTACTGATATTGTCTGGCCAGAGGAGAATGACACTATTTTGACACACTATTTCCCTGTCTAAATACTGTAAAGCTGATGTAAAGCCGCCCAGCTTTATATCAAGCTGATGTAAAGCTGCTTTGACACAATTTGCATTGTTAAAAGCGCTATACAAATAATAGTGACTTGAGTTGACTTGACTTACTGCGTTATAGCAAAAAGTAATATATTACTGTAATGGCGATAATATTGTAATGCGTTACTCCCAACACTGTAAAGTTATATAAATGATTAACTTTTGAAAAGCTGTGCTTAAAGGGTTAGTTCACCCAAATATGAAAATTAACCCATGTTTTACTCACCCTCAACGCATCCTAGGTGTATATGACTTTCTTCTTTCAGGCGAACCCAATCGGAGTTATATTAAAAAATTTTCCTTGCTCTTCCAGGTGTTTGAATGTGAGTAGGTAGGTGTTTTGTTCAACAGTCCAAAAGTAGTCAAAGTATTCATAACATTTTAAATATGGATATTTATCTTACAAAAACACATCGATTCATTACAGAAGGCCTTTATTCAACCTCGGAGCCGTGTGAGGCACGTTTTATTGTGGACTACTTGACTACTTTTGGACTGTTGAACAAAAACACCTGCCTACTCCCATTCAAATGCATGGAAGAGCAAGGAAAATTTTTAATATAACTCCGGTTGGATTCGCCTGAAAGAAGAAAGTCATATACACCTAGGATGCTTTGAGGGTGAGTAAAACATGGGCTGATTTTCCTTTTTGGGTGAACTAACCCTTTAATTGTATTGAATGTGCACTTGTAGCGCACTTCAAATCTTAAAAGTTTATTTCTGAAAAGCTGTACTTGCAGAAAATATGGTAGTAAATGGAAAAAAAAAAGCCATTTAAGCACTGTTTCTTAAGTACACATATATACACTTTTAAAAAGTGCACTTTGTATTCATGTCAATGTTAAAAGTTTAACTTTAAAGTGCATTTTAATTTGTTTTAATGATCTTTTGTCATGCTTTACAGAAGTACACTTTTTTGTGTACTTGTGTTGTGTTGACTAACATACTAAACACATGATATATTTGGTATTACATGTAAAGTTAAAATATTTTAAATGTACTAAACTGCAGCTTCATAATTACAAATGTCTAATTACAAATACATGTTAAATACATGACAAGTTTCAATAAAAATGACATTAAAGTATATTTTAGTTTATCATGAATACTTGTCAGCACATTCAGCAGTGCTTTAATAATATTTCGAAGACAACAGAAGTAATTTTGAAGTTACATATAAATATGAACTTTTTCAGCCCACTTAGGTTCAAAAAATTGCATCATTTCATGGCAATTAAAATGCAATCAAGTGTCCAAAAACATTACTTTCAGTATTTTCTTTGGTAACACTTTATTTAATTGTTACACGTCACATGTACCTATTATAATAACAATGTGCATAATTACATGCAAGTAACCCTAAACCTAACCATATAGTGGTAGTTAATTAATCTTACTCAGTACTTAAATGTATAATTACATTGTAACAAGGACACCTTAAAATAAAGTGTAACCTATTTTTTTAAAGTACATTATTTCTGTAATAACTACTATTTTTAAAAGTATGCTAAGGTGTACTTTTAGTACACATTATTATGCCAAAGACATTTGTCATATGCTCATATCTGTTTCATCTAACAGTGTTTGAAATTCTTCAGGAGACCCTCAGAGAGCTGGAGACATGCTGGGGCTTTAGAAATTTCTTTCAAGACTGATAATATGTAAAAGTGTCTAGCAGGAAGATAATATTGGTACTTAAGATCTTAATCAAAGCTGGTCACCTGTGATGAAGCTTTGTGATCCATCTGGCTTGATTTTCCAAAGAAAAGAGAAAAGAGCATTTCAAAAGTTCACATTTACATTCTTGTATTGCTAGTGTATTCCAAACAGTTTTAAAATATATATATATATTTTTTTTTTTTTTAACCGTAACTTTAATACTGCATTGAACATTGAAACACGATATATGTACCGAAGGCAAAGCAAAAAAGCAAAGTTTGATATAAACCATTGTTGAAGGCTGAACACAACTGAAAGTTCAGTCCAAGCGCCCTCAAGAAGTGACGGTCCAATTTTGAAGTGAAATCTAAAATAAATGCATTACAAAAGGTCAGTGTTGTCATGGATTCAATTATTTTGAGAGAGGTTTATGGAGGCGAACAGTGAAATGTGACTGTGTTTCTCAAACACTCCTCTGTGGACAGAGCAAAGCAAACCGATAAGTTGATCTGCCTGTCTTCCAAAACCTAAACCTGATTTTGATCAATTTTTTGCCAATGTGACTTGAAAGATACACTGTGAGAGTTTATTTTGTGCCGTGTGCTCCTACATATTAAATTTTCTCCAGGCCGGAGTGAGTCCATTGAGTTCTCTTTCAACTGAGTTATAGCCGAGTCTCTCATCTCACATCACAGCGCTTCATATGTGCTGGGTGGCACAGGTCAGCCCTTATAAACCTGCTTCTCTGACAGCTGGGATTTATGAAAATAAATAAGATTTTGTTCATATTTTTCTGGCTCTTATTCCTCCTATTAGTCCCAGTGGTTCTGGACTCCATACTGACACCTGTAGGCGGTGAAAGCGAGGTGAACTTATTGTTGCATAAACTCTAAACTCTTGGGTGATTAACCCAAACCTTGTGTACTCGGGCTATGCTGGTTCCAGAACACTAGAACACTAGAAAGTTAGTTCAGTCAACTTCCTATTAGTTCCCCAGAGTTAACTCAATGAGCACATAAAGGCCACGTAAACGGTGCAGCTAAATTTCGTTCTCAGTTCACCATTTAGTCATCAATCCTGTTCTGTACACACACAGTTCAGTAGTTTACGGAAGTCACAATGCCTACTTTATTATCTCCATAAACTGAATCGCTTTTTAAGCCAAATGCAAACAACAAGCCCAAAGGAGCTTAATAATCATGGCTTATAATAAGTGGACATGGCAACATTTCAAGAGCGGCCTCTCTGCAAAACAGCCTTACAAATGTAAACAAAACATGACGCTCTGTTGATGGTGGTTTAGTTAACGATGTTGTAAAGATGTTGAAAAAGAAACGCGCTGCAAATAAAATTCTTTATTTGATTGTGTTGTGAGCATTTGCAGCGTGTTTCTTTATTTGTTTGCGTTGTGAGCATTTGCAGCACCTGCTGTCAAACTGATGAAGATGTTTTCTTGATTTGCTGGTGCTTTTTCTATTTGCATGTGTTTTCTGAAGTTGCAGCGCATTGAGCTCTCTCAAATCTGAGCTGTTTCATTTATGTATGACTAACGAATATGCATCACATAAAGTTAGTTATAAGTTTGTTAAACGGATGTAATCCAAATGCATGGGCATTTTAAATGCAATTAAAAGACAAATTTTAATTTTAGGCCTATGTGTTTGAGCAGCTACTGTGGATGAGGACAGAGCAAGATACCACACAGGTTTTAAACTGAGAAAGGTTGGAGTGAGAGATCATTTTTATTCTGACAGAATGGCTCAGCAGACACACACACTTCATGTTTTCATAACAGCTCAATTGTTGTTCAGTCAGTCCATGTGCAGCGGACAAAAGGAAGCTGACTAAATGAGTGTCTCTCATTGCCCATCACGTGTGAGTCAGATAAAATGTGTTCGGAGATTGTCTGGCAATGCTTTCGCTTCAGGCACATCTTGGACCATGTTCAGAGTGGTTCTGTGAGTCAAACGGGTGGGAGCAAGCAGCTAAACATGAACATGGCAAAAGCTGTACAGAACCTCCAGAAACACGAGGTGACCCGTGACCAGAGTTTACTGCAGACCACTGAATGTCATGTTTGTGGGTGACTCTGGGGAAACTTTATATACAACACAGTAAGTCAAGGAGCACTGCATTATGTTTACAGTAACTACACAAAGCACTACTGATAAGCACCATTTTTTTCACTTTAACCCTCTGGTGCTCTTCAGTCACTTTTGACCGAAAAATTTTCTGTTTTGAATTTTTAAAAATCACAGCTTCATCGGAATGGTTCGAAACTTGGTGACTTTTATGGCATTTGGAATGTGAACACACAAAAAAAAATTGAGGCCATGATTCGAGCAGGCTAAGTGGTCGTAAAAAAAATATATA
>JAFVLL020006678.1:0-18814 GCA_021397915.2 Tor tambroides
TGTGTCTGCAAGTTAGTCAGAACAGTAAAGCCATTCCATGTGACTCTTACAGTTCACTGCCATCTGGTCCCTGGCTGTGGAGCAAAGAATTTTTTCTGTATATGGGTCTCCATAGAAACAGCTTTGCAGTTGACATGGAAAGTAAGCTGTTGCTGTAGCAACAGAGAAACTGATGTGTTTGTGTGTGTATGTGTGTGAGAAAGTGTTCTGGCTGGGAATGGATAATCCACTGATGCTAGTATAGTGTCGCCCCATTTAACCCTTTCACTCCTGTCCCAATAATAAGAACATTTCCTTCACTTTCACTGCAGAACGAGTGTTTTGTCTCCTGTTCCAGTATCAGCTTTGGTTGACCTGGTCAAAATATTTAACTTGAGGAACTCAATCCACATGCTCTTTGTTTAGGATTGCTTAATATTGAGTTAAAATTAAATTTAAAATCTTCTCTCAAAGGACTGGGGCTGTTTTTCATCTGCTGTGATGCTCGACTCAACTCCAGATATCATTTTAGCGTTTGTTTCTAATGCACTCATCTAATTTTATTTAACAGCTTTGCCATCCAGTATTTATTTGTGCCTTGCTGTGATTCACAGTGTCAAGTTGGTTTTTCTTTATTCAAATGAACTGTGCAAGTGTGAGCTCTGGGCTTTTTGGAATTAAAGGTTTCTTGTCTTTTTTTCTTTATTGCACAAAGAGCCTTATAATATCTCAGGGAAGTTTAAACTTCTTTATTATACACATAGGAAATGCATAAAAACAAAACTGAAACAATCTTCTTTTTTTTAAACAAAATGTGAAGATGATGTTCTTGTGAGTGGATGCTAGGGTGAATAGGTGGTTACGATTTTTTTTTTGCAAAATGTGTCAATATGATGCTAGGGCGTTGTGCATAGTTATTAGATTGTTGCTAGGGTGGTCTAAGTGGTTTTTCGACGGTGTTGCTTGTGCAAAACTTGCAAACATGATGTTGTGACCGGTTGTTAGAATGTTGCGGCATGGCTGCTAGGGTGATCTAGTAGGGCCCTATTATTTCCGCTATGCAGAAATCACAGACGGAATCATGGAATCCAGTCAAAAAACCAGAATTTCCTGTATAACGTGGAATGTCATGGAATTTGCCAAATTTTGGATGGCTACATCAAAAGTAGGTCAGTTCACTTAAATCAAAGCACTGTATGGAATAGCCGCTAAAATACTAGTTAAATATGTATCCTGCATGTTTTGTGTGTCTCTGTGTGAATGAATTGCACAGATGGGAAAATCTATAAAATTATATAAATATATATAATATATATATTAAATAAAATCAGTTAATTAGAGATGCTTTGATTATTAATATTTAATGAAGCCATTAAAATGGAATCCAGAAAAAATTAATGTAAAACAGAATTTGGTAAAAATAAAACTGAATTGTAAGTTTCATGATTTCAATTAATTACACATGCTTTTTGATTAATACAATTTAATTTAATCATTAAAACAGAGTCTAGAAAAATGCAAATGGAAAAAATCAGAATCCAGAAAAATTAAAACTGAGTTTGGGAAAAAATAAAACAGATTTCATATAGCCCTGATCTAGGTGGTACTTGCATGTGCAGAAGTTGTTGCCTTGATGCTATGGTGTTGTGTGTTGTTGCTAGGGTGAGAGTTCCATACAGTGCCAGGTCAAAAGCCTCTAGACTCTTTATTTGATGTGATGTGAGTGCATAAAATTTTTCGGTTCTTTTATTGTCTGCCAGGTCATTACTCAAATCACTTGGATTTATTCAAATCCTCAAGTCTTAGTATGATAATTAGTAACAGTGATGACAACCTTAGCAAACACCACTAACATTGCATGACAACAGTAATGTTGGCAAAGCTTCTACAACTTAGTGTTGTCTCTTAAGTTTTCTAGAGTTGTTTATTTCATACTTTTTAGAAAAAAAAGTTTCAGTTAGGTCATGATTAGCCGTATGCCTGTTCATTTGCTATTTGATTTAATTTCTCTAGCCTCATTGGCCTACTTAATGAATGAGATGACTATTTTAAGTCTGTTTTAATTTCAGATTCATTGTGGATTTGCTATGCAATCATGCATCACTCTACATAATGAGACAGTAAGGGGCAAATTAAACCAGCAAAATAAGAGTCTGAATAAACAAACATTTGATAGATGCGCAATCCCCAGGGGTTTACAGAGGAATAATTAATTTCGGCCAAGAGGAGAATCAAATTAAGAGATCCAGACCTCAAGAAAATGTTGTTTTCGCTTTTTACGAATTGAGAATGAGTTGCACCCGCTGCTAGCATCATTTGCACATGCTGTCTGCACTGTTTTAGCACCAGATTCACAAAGGAATTATGCAAATCAGGTAACACTGCAAATACGGCAACAAAATTAGTTTTGCATGGGGCAGTTCAACCCTTTTCACGTAAATATGCCTAGACAATGGCTTAAAGACAGCGAAAGACACATTTTTTCACACAGGGGTATAAAATGACTGCTTCAATAATCACAAGGAAATGTGCACAAAAAAATGAAATAGTGCATCTTAAATTATATCTTAAATTATATCAAACAAGTAGCAGTAACATTTATGAGTCTGGCACATCCTGAAATAACCCTTACATAGAAATAAGGTGTATTTGCTCAGTTAAATGTTTTTAATAAAATAATATGATTAAAAATTATTTAATAAATAAAATTATTTTAATATTGCTATTCCAAGAATCATTCAATAATGAAAAATATTTTTAAAAGTTTTCTTGTAGCTTAGCTGAAGGTCATAGGTTCAATTCCCAGGGCATGAAAATACTGATAAATATACACTTTAACTTAACTGCAAGTAACTTTATATAAAATCTGCTTTTCGATAAATATTTCTATTCATATTTAATGCATTTGGCAAGTGCTTTTATCCAAAGCAACTTGCAGTGCATTCGAGGTAAATTTGACCAGTTTATGCATTCCCTGGGGATCAAACTCATGACCTTGGTATTGCTGCGTATGTGAAATAAGAAGCAGAGTTTTGCACTGAAATTCGGTGCACTAGAGTGGTGCAACTCTTTAGTGGTTTCATGCGTGCATCCACAGTGACGGGTGAAGAGTGAGCGCTCTAGAAATGACACCCTGTCATTTGTTTCCATGGCACTGTTATGAACACAAGATCTGAACTTAGCACCTGAGTGGTGGATATATGGGTGGATCTCCAGAGTTCTTGTGTCCCTTACAAAGCCTGTTTCACATACAGGCACGTGCATCGGCGTTTACACATAGAGGGAGCTTTGATGATTAATGTGTCTGTTCCGTTGTTGATGTCATCTCCATAGCAACAAGACGAGGTTTCACAAGAGTTGCAGTTGAACAGGTAGTAGTGGAGTTATTTTTGAAGAAACACAGGATGGAAGAGCACGCATTGGCATTTCCTGCGGGTAGCGTTTTCTGTACTGTCAGCACTGTAATGGTGATGTTCTGGGTGTTTGCTCGAACATTCGATTGAATGTTATATATATATATATATATCACTCTCTTTGTCTTTCTGTGAACCTCGCTCTCCAATCCCATCTATATGGAACCGTGAGGGTTTACGGTGATAACGCTGATCCGCGTGACATGATTTATCCCTTGCTCTGAAAGCCAGGTTGATGTAAGATAAAGCTGGCCTGCTCACTGACATGTTCCCTGGCCAGCTGTTGTGTTCCCTGTGGACAGATGTTGGTTGCGAGGGAAGCTGCGGGAGATTTGCACGCAAACCTACCTTTGACGTCACCAGCGCGGCTGACTTTTGTAGGCTGCACCGTGTTACCAAGGGTTACATGACCGTCCTCCAGGGATCCTGATGCTGACACCACAGTACCTGCCGATCAATAGCGGACACGGAGCAGAGCGCTGACTCTCAGGATGTCAGCACCTTCCGGAATCTGAATGTTGCACTTAAAGGATTTGTTTACTTCCAGAATGAAAATTTCCTGATAATTTACTCACCCCATGCCATCCATGATGTTCATGTCTTTCTTTGTTCCGTCGAAAAAAGAAATTAAAGTTTTTGAGGAAAACATTCCAGGATTTTTCTCCGTATAGTGGACTTCAACTGGGACCAATGGGTTGAAGGCCCAAATTGCAGTTTCTACACAATCCCTGGTAAAAATAAGGGTCTTATCTTGTGAAACGATCTGTTATTTTCTAAAAAAAATAAATAAATAAAAAATGTATAGACGTTTTAACCAGGAATGCTCATCAATCTCTGTGATGCACATCCGAGACTTTGCACATTATGTAGTCACATTGGAAAGGTCACGCATGGTTAGTTCTTCGTCTGTGTACTTCGTTTCAGAAAGGTAGGGTAGCGCGAAATACTCCATTTCATTTGTGGCCCTGGACCACAAAACCATTCATAAGGGTCAATTTTTTGAATTTGAGATTTATACATCATCATCACCATTCATGTATGGTTTGTTAGGATCGGACAATATTTGGCTGAGATACAACTATTTGAAATCTGGAATCTGAGGGTGCAAAAAAATCGAAATATTGAGAAAATCGCCTTTAAAATTTATGAAATTACGTTTTTAGAAATGCATGCAAATGAAGTTTTGATATATTTCCGGTTGGAAATTAATAAAATATCTTCATGGAACACGATCTTTACTTAATATCCTAATGATTTTTGGCATAAAAGAAAAATCGATAATTTTGACACATAATGTATTGTTGGCTATTGCTACAAATATACCAGTGCTATTAATGACTGTTTTTTTCACATTTTCTCCTCCATCTTCAAAATAATCTGACATTGTTGTTTTACCTTTTTTGTAAAGGCCGTTTGATTTTCTTTGCACATTCGCTTTGTAAACATTGGGTCAGTACTTCTGCCTACATCACACGTGACCTTTCCAATGTGACTACGTAATGCGTGAAGTCGAGCTATTGCAAGGTTAAAAAGTACATACATTTTTATTTTTTTTAGAAGATGACCAATCATTTCACGAGATAAGACCCTTATTCCTTGGCTGAGATTGTTTAGAGCCTGTTGAAGCTGCATTGAAACTGCAATTTGGACCTTTAACCCACTGATCCCCATTGAAGTCCACTATATGAAGAAAAATCCTGGAATGTTTTCCTCAAAAACCCATTTCTTTTTGACTGAAGAAAGAAATACATGAACATCATTGATGACATAGAGGTGAATAAATTATCAGGAAATTTTTATTCTGGAAGTCAACTAATCATTTAATGAGAGCAGGATGGAGATTTCACTCTAAAACTTATAATATAAAAATAATGCTTATTGACGTCCAAGCAAAAGTTTTGGCAGCAAAGAAAAGGCTGGTCTTGATGATAAGACATTTGATGCAACTTTGGGGAACGCTATGGATCTGTCAATGTTTTTTATGGTTATTGTAGGTTGTGATGATAGAGAAAATGAAAGAGCATTCCGTGCTCTGTCATTACTTAACTCATGACTCACTGACCAGTCATTTAAAATTACATGAAAACGTTCACTGGGTGGTTTTTACGCTGCTTTATGTTTGCTCTAATGGTTGTAAGAAACCATTATTAGCACCTTGCATCCTGCAAAAGGAATGCATGATTTAAGGATTAGTTCACCCAAAACATTAAAAATTCCTCATCTTTCACTTTTTTTTGGAAGAATTGTACAGATCCCTATGGAGCTTTCGAGTTCAAAATGCATGCAAAATCTCATAAAGCTGCAGAAGTATCATAAAAAAAGCATTGTGAGCTATATTTCAGGTCCTCTGAAGTGATATGATGACTGCGTGAAAACCAGATCAGTCAGATTCATGAAGAAATAATTTAGACAGATTTTATGTACTAAACGAATAAACTAAAAAGAATGATTAAATAATGATGTATGGACATTGTTACTTCTTGAACCATCATGAATGTGCTATAAGAAGATCTACTGCATGACAACATTTTTCATTAGTAAGGATGTATTCAATTGATCAAAAGTGAGAGTAAAGACATTTTAAAAGTTACAAAATATTTGTGTTTTAAATATATGTATCCAGAAAAAATGTATGATAGTTTTCACAAAAATATTAAGCATCACAAATGTTTTCAGTATTGCTATTAATAATAAATGACTACTGATAATTCAGTTTGTCATCACATAAATAAATTACATTTTTAAATGTAATAAAATAGAAAATAATTATTTTATTTTGTAATAATATTTCACAATATTACTGTTTATTTTTGAACAATGAACAATGTACAATTCCAAAAGCGATCTTTTTTGTGTTCCACGAAAGATTGAAAGTCAAGCAGAACAACTTGAGTGTGAGTAAACAAGGACAGAAATTGAATTTTGTGGTCAAAAACACAACCTAACAGAATTGTGCTAGCACTTAGGATCTGTGTTGGGACTACCGCTTTTAACAAGACTAACACTGAACAGATGAAAGGATAATTGCAGCTAATGCTATCATTTGAGTTGTACAATTGAGCAATTTTAGAGATTGCTTGACTTGTCTGTTAGTCTGTTACAGATATAGCCCCATAAGTGCTTCATCATTAGGTCTTTTCACCGACAGAGCAGTGTGTCTGAATCTGTGTTGAATACAAGTCTGTCAGGGTGAGAAGTGTTGTTAAATGAGATAATCTGTGTGTTAGAAATCTTTACCATCTGATTATGGAAATCAGCGTCTTTTGTCAATTGTCTGAGCTTAAAGAGCCTCTTGGCAGAACTTCAGGTGCCTGATGCACAGACTACATTAACGGTTTCCACAGTCTCCGCATACCCCTCTGCACATTTCATATGTATATCTTATCACGTCCATGGGCTATAACAAACCGTAAGTCATTAAGTGCCTCTGCGAAGTGGACATCATCAGACATTCTGCCATGATTCAAGTTCAAAGCGAGTAGACTCATCAAAGATATTCTGCCATGATTCAAGTTCAAGCGCGTATATGTTCCATACAAACGGCATTAAAGTGTGCGAGACGTGGATTTAAATAGTATTTATTTACAGAGGTATATTATGTCACACTTCACACTTCTAGTAAGTTTCATCTGTGTGTGAAGACACTGCGCAGCGCAAATCCGTGAGTGAATGCTCCAAAGTTAAACTTCAACAGATTTCCCCTGCTCAGGGAGTAATGAACACTGTGTAGGGAGCATGTCGATCGGAACACAGTTCATGCACGTAGCTCTCTTCTAACGAGCTGCTTATCTGAATCGGGTGTGTTAACTAAGCGAGACATGCAAAATATGCAGAGCGGGGAGCGCGAGGACTGGAATTGGGAACCGCTGGGCTACATCATGTGTCATTCACCGGTGAGAAAACTTTATAGCACAGTTAGTAAAAGTAATACAATACCAGGAAGGAAGATCGGGTTGTTGATGTTTGTCTGCCACTCTTGCTCTATCTGCACAGCGTGCGTGAACGCGCCGATGACGTATCGCGTCTGCGCGAACAGGGTGCGCAGAGGTATACAAATACATACGTTAACAGACAGGTAGGAAAGACAATTAAAACGCTCGGACCGAGGGTTTTGATTGGACGAACATTTCTTGGTCCTACACCTTCCACAGAATATATAAATACAGATAAATACATTTAGACCACTTAACTTAATGATTACTATCAGGATGTGAAGAGACTTTCAACCAGAATAACAAAAAATGTTTCTGAAGACAATCACCAATGGCACCTTTAAGGGCCATTAATTACATCACAAATTGCTTAAATATTAATTACAACATTGTAGAGATTTGAGTGTGAACCTAGCAACCACTTAGCAACGATCTAGCAACTGCACAGATCACATGGAAACCACCCAATGTAGCCGTGATTTTTGGATGAGCAATCACCATTCACATATTCTTCTGAAAATGATAATGTAATATATGTATATATTACAAAAAAATGAATGTACACACACACACACGTATGTGTTTATAATTTTATACAATTATATTTCTTTTGTTTTGTACAGTTGTATATTTGAATAAATATATTTTTTAATATTAAATTATTTTTAATAAATATTATATTTTGCATTTTATACAATAATTTGAACTATTATTTTATAATTATGCTGCTCTTTCAATGGTAATGATTTAATCCTTCATGGCTCCACGCAGAGATTTTTTTTGTTGTTGTTGTAGTTTTTAGTTTTATTTTATTTTATTATATTTTTCAAAACATATTTTTATTTGGATATTAAAAATATTTTAATATATTTTTATATGAATTTAAAAATATTTTGCAATATTTGAATACAATTTAATAAATACATTATTTAATATTTTATGCAGTTTTTAAGATTTTATATTCATGGCTCCACCCACTTATTCATCTCATTTGCATTCTGATTCAATGTTATAGAGGCATATTATTCCGTTTTTGTGATAGGAACCTTTTGCTGTAGTTAACAGGCAATAGGTCGAAATAGACTACACTGCTATATTAACTGCAGTCACATAAAAGGTCACTTTGTTTAAAATATGATGGCATGTGTAAGTCTGTTCACTTCCTGCACAAGGTTGAGTCACTGATTTGATTCCAAGGCTTGGTCTCCTCACGCCTCGTGGCCGTATGCTGCACCCGTGGGGGACACCATATTGCTTGCGTATGATCTCGGCGTGCACTGACTGTGTCAGAATAAACATGGTGCGTGAACGCCAAGAGAGACGGTTTGCTCAAGAATGTGCGATTTTTGTGGGACTACATCTCAGCGGGCTTGATCTGGCCACCCTTCGTCACTGTTGATCATGTACAGCATATACACTCAGAAGATGGTATGAATGCACATGCACTCTTTCATACACACACACACCCACACACACTCTGTCCTGGGTACAGTTCTGGCACAGACTGCGCTGTGGGAACAGAACTTGTCTCAATTTATCATGTCATCAGCTTTTACTTTTGTATCTGCTTTACTCTGGATGGCTTCAGGCTCTGCAAAGGAATCCTCTTTAATTAGGATTACACAGGTCATTAGCAAACCCAAGTTTTTTATGTGAGCCTCATTATTGGGACTAATTTTTGTGTTAAACTAAATTATTGATCGTGGTTGTGTCAGTGGCATTGCTCAGTTTAGCTTTTTTTTTTTTTTGGAAAGATTTGGCAACACTGTCTTAAAATCCTACATCACTAAAGGGCATTTACAGAAAACTTATGCTGAAAATCCATTTATTTTGTGTTGCAAGGATGTAGAAGAAAAACGCAAGAGTTTGCAAACATTTTTAGGAGTGCAGACTAGAATAGAGATGAAAGTAAGAAATATTGAAAGAATATAAAAAATACACAGAGAGAGAAAGAAAAGAGAAAAAATAAAATATTTTATAAACATTCATTTTATTTATTATAAAAATGTATTTTGAATTTTTAAATTAGATTTTTTAATTTAATTTATTTTTTAATTTAGAATAATTTAATAATCTGTAAACATTTTTGTAGCTTTATAAAAAAGTCATTTTTAATTGATTGTGATTTATATAAATAATGGGAATGCATTAGTAACATTAATACCACTACTACTAATAATAATTAAGAAGATATATATTTTTGTAATTTTATAATATTTAATTTTGAGTTAATGGTTTTACTTAAAAAGGGAAATTTCTTCCTGACTATTTCTAGAGACTAGAGCATTGTCATGTGCATTTATTGTAATTTTGTATTACTTAATTTTTCTGCCAAATAATATAGTCCATTTAGATGTATGGTTGGCTGTTTATGTTTGCTTTGAAATATATCAACTTTGATACATAATTGATGCATAATTCAGCTGGTGTGCATTCACAGGTATATCAGTTTTCAGATTGAATGACACTGTTACAACCAAGCCATTGTAAAACAATATATATCAGCTATTTTACAATAGTTTGGATTTGACTGTGACATCCAATCAGAATTCAGAGTTGGGATCATCTTTTTCATAACATTGTTTAAATTGTTTGTAATGGATGAGGAAAGACGTTCGTGTTGATTGTTGGAGGTGTGATGTGTTCTTCATAAGACACTTCAATGGTGGATCTTCATGCTTTACTCAGCCTTCAGAAAGTCTTAGAAAGACTGAAAGGAGAGAGTAAGAGTTGGATTGGGGTGATGTGTTGGACTCGTCTCAGTGAATAGATCCAACAACAGCCAAGCTTCCCCCTCCCAAAACACCCTCATTATGAATAACCTTTCATGCCCTTCCTAATGCAGTGAGAGCCTCTGAAGGTGAGTAGAGTCATCGGTCTCTTAATGCTCCACTGCAGAACTCCACAATATAGACCTGCTTTAAAAATGCCATTGTGTGCAGAATTCAGCCAATATGAACGGAGGTCATCGTGTCTCCACCAATCACAGTGAGCTTACCGCTTTTCTGCTCCTTCATGTGATTTAAGCCGCAGAGCCTCAGAAGAGATGACGACTCTGGGGCCGCAGCCATTAGCAGCTGATGACTGCTGGGATTTGGAGACCAAAGCAATGATGTCCTTTTGGACACCTTGATTTATCCATGTTTCAGAACGGTCGATGTCTGCATTTATATAGATCACCTTACCAACAGAGCATTAACACACTCGCTTTAGGAAGTCAGCACACTGTGCTGCTGAAGTGAATTGTTTTTCTTCAGAAATAGAAGTGTTTTGTCTAGCAGAATCCGTTTCTTCCATCTCCTTGTTGTATTTTTACTAAGAACAGCAATTAACTGGATTTTCTAAAATAAATGTGAACGATGCCTATTCTAAAATCCCTAGAAATGGGTCAGTAATTGTCAGAAAAAATGTTTTTTTTTTCTTCACCTGTTTGGTCTAATAGATAAAAACATTTCATGGTTTGGCCAGTGACTGCCCATGTAAATTCTACACTCTTTTGTGTAAATAAATTAAAAAGTTAACTTAGGCATCAAAATGTTATAATGTACAGTATATGGATATTCATTTCAGATTTTCTAAAGATTAGATTTAACATTATTAAATTATCATTTTTTAAAGATTACGTTTAAGTGAGCAGTTGATTACGGAAAAGGTACACATCCAATAAATATTAGATTAAATATTAATTAGAATATTAGATTTTTTTAAAAAAAGTTAAAACACTAAAATTACTACAAGTAAAATAAATAAATAAAAATAAAACTGAACTAAAACTAAGTCCAAAAATAAAAATAAATTAAACATAAATGGTAAAAAAGAAAAAAAGAAAAGAAAAAAGCACATAACAAAATGAGTAAAATTATAACTAAAATGAAACTTGAAAATACAAAAATAAAAGCTCATTTAAAATCTTAATAAAACTGTTAGGGGATTTTTTTTTTAATCTCACACCTAAATATAAGCAGTCATAATAAAGAAAGAAAGAAACAGGTGTTTTTGTAGTTCTGCAGAGTGATAGTATAATGGGCAGTTGTCTCATAAAGATGGATCCAAAACTTGACTTTTTGGGTTAAATATTTCCCCCCAGTTCTTTTTTTCACATGTTTAAAGTTGTGAGCATAAAAGGGGGGACTCTGGACAGTCGGGTCAAGGGAAGGGGGGTGCTTCATAATAGCAGGTCTTTCATTTTGCTCAGGAACTGATAGGATTAACTTTACTGCTTATAATGGAATATAGCATCTTCAGAGGCCCTTGCTTCTTAGGGAGAATGAAAGATCTCTCTGCCAAGACTATCAAACAGTCTTTATATACTCCACCATTGCCTGTTGCCTAGGAGACCAGTGTAATCCAAGTGCTTTCCCCCCTTTTCCCTGGCTTTCCTTTCCCTTTTTCACCCCCTCTCTCTGATTGGAGACTCTATTGGCTGGTGCCATTGAGCTGGCCTTCAGACGGACACAGCAGCTGTCAGGAGATGGAGATAAATCTGAGGCAAAGTGCTCTGAAACCTATTGATTTCTCCTGATTACGGAACATTTGGAAAGATAGACCAGTGCAGCCTCTTCTCCACGGAGCATATATGAATAATCTGATGCTCTCAGGATCACATATCACACCCTTTAAAGACGGATGTGGCCCTGTTGGAAGCTTTGTGTCTGAATGTACACATAGTACTCAAATATATCAGTTGAGAATGTAACTATTTCAGGGGTGCAACTTTAACTCATCAATAGGTGTTTTTTTCACTTTCTTGAAGCTGTCAGAGTGTCATATTCTCAAGAGAAACTGACTTTAGTCAGTTCAACAGTAGTAGATTTTCCTGCAGGGCTTGTGCCCTGCGATTTATGATGCTATGGTAATTAGAATAGATCGTTTTTGTTTAATCTCACACTTTTACCTGTTCCCAAGAGACAAAAAGGCCAGTACACCCACTTTTTTCAGTTATTTTAGCTAAATATAGGTAATATTTGAAAGGGAAAAATGTAGCACACTTTTTTTGGTTTCATTTTTCTATGTCCCTACAGTAATAATAATATAGTATTAATAATATTACTAGTATTATTAATAATAATGATTATTTTTTTGTGGTATAATAATATATATTTATTAACTTTATTTTATTTTTTCTTTACTAGTCACTATATTTTGCCTTCCTTCGTTTTTTTTCATTGCTTCCATCCTGTTCATTTCTTTTAACTCCCCTATTTTTCATTTCCATCAGAGCATCTACCGGACAGACCATTTAAGGATTGAATTTCATGGTGCAATTCATCTTTGTGGTTGGTCCAGGTATGGTTTTAAAACACGCTGATGGAAAGTTGACAGCTTAATTAGGTGGAGAATGTCAGTTTGTGCTAAGAATAAATGCATTCGCTGCTTTCAGAAGAAAATGGAATTTTTTGCTAGGAAAGACCTTTCCCTCTGGAAAAAATATTACATGGCACGATACAACACACAGGCCTGCTATTCAATTATTTACTGGAATAATTATATATAATTATAATGCAAATTATAAATAGAAAACTTAAATTATAATTAGCAGTTATTGTAATAGTAATGTTTGCAGTAGTTTTTGTTACTATTGATATTATTTTTATTATTATAACAATTTATTCTTTATTTATTTAACCACTAGATTTTTTATCGTTGCTGTTGTACCTCAGATTTTACTGGTCAAGCTGTAAATCATCGAGACATGACTGCAAATGAATTGTGAGTCTAATAAATGTTCTGTTTATTTTGTTTGCTAAAACACTCCAAGGGTTTGAATTGTTTGACTTGCGCTGGTACAAATCTTTCCACTGAAGCCAAATACTGTGGGTAAAGAGCCGAGCGCTCGCTCTGGGGTTTGCTGCAATCAATAGAGTGTGTTATCGTTTCTTAGCCCTTTTTCGGGGGGGATCTAGTATTCAAACTGAAAAAATCTCATGGCAGCTTTTTGTTAAAGATATTTTGGCCCCTTCAAAAAAAACACTCAATTAACTCAAAGTGATTAACAGCGGTCAGTATAGAGACGACTGATTTCAGCGGTGTTAATGAAAATGAAACCTCCTGGAAAAGCAATGTCCGGTTTGTTAGTTTAGCGAAGTTTGAATACGTGACACACGGCCCAGACCAGTGTGTGTGTGTGTGTGTGTGTGTGTGTGTTACCTCAGGGCACACAGTATGACACTCTGTCAGTTATCTGAAGGTCATGACTATTGATTCATTGAGAACACACAGTCTGTCTAGCAAAACAGCACATACTGTCCATCGCTTTGAAGTGTCTGAGTGAAAGGAAATGACTTTGACTTTACAAAAGCACTGTGATAGTCTACACTTTGTTCTGTCGCGGTGGTTTGCTGATTGTGTAACTCTCTGACAGTACAGGGATAACTTGAGCTGAAAAATGGGGCTTAGTAACATGACACTGATTGTAGTCTGTACTAATGAGCCCAAGTAATTTTCCCCTGATATCACTTTCAAAGTGACATTTTGCTGTTTCCTCGTTTTCAGAAGGATCTGTCAGGAGAGCTAATTTATATACTAGGAGCGTTCGCTCACTGGGCTGTTTTTTAAAATGCTGAGTTTGTCTAAGTGGTCTGTAGCATATGTGCTAGCTGTAGTTTGCACTTCTTGGGTTTTTGATGCATTTTTTTCTGCCCGTTTCACTTTAATGAACTGGAGAATGTGGAGGTCAAGGGAATGCAGGTGGTCAGGTTCTCATTTCTTCTCTTGTACTAGACCAAACAAACTCAGCCTTATCTTGAAGCCAGAGCAAACCATTAACTCAGAAATTCACTAAATGAACATATTTGCCTTATTTTGCCAAGTAAGTTGTGTATTTGTAATTAAAATGACTTGTAGCTACAAAGTGACAGGAAATGTGAACACTCCTTCATATTTCTCTACACAGTCCATTTGTACCCTGTTGACTTAAGCGCTTGTACAACTGATTCCTGTCAAATTGGGTGTAAACGTGTTATATGTAATCAAATACAATAATAATAATAATAATAAATATTAATATTAAATGTTAATTAAAATGTATGCATTAATATATACTAATGATATATTTTATTTTATTTATTTTATATTTTATAAAATATTAATATAAATGATATTTTATGTGAGGTTTACAGTATTGACATTTCTGTCCATCATTTTAAATATTTTTCCCCCACTTAGTTTGTATTCTTGGATTGCATAATCTGCAAAGAAAACATGTTCTTTGAACAAGAATCCAACAAGATGAACAGAAATGTCAACACTGCAGTACTGACATAAAAAAATAATTTTAGTAAATAATTTATATTATTGCATATTTTAATATGATTAAATATATTAAAACATATATTTATTTTTATATATGAAATATATTAAATGTTTAATAAATATAATTTACTATTGACTAAATAGTAAATATTAATGTTAATAAATGTTATGTCTGTATTACAGTATTGTAGTACAGTATTTCTGTTCATCCTGTTTGATTTTTTTTTTTTCCCAGTGAGATCACCTCAGTGCATTCTGGAATTGCATAATCTGCAAAGGATACATGTTATGCTGATTTAGAATTTAACCATAGCACACCTTTGATGCCTAAAAATGCTGCCTTGGTAGGCAGCACACTAGGATTTGAAACATCTTAAGACGGCCCATTTTCAAGAGATAGAAAAAGTATTTGTATGCTCAGCTATCCATCATTGAATATTCATGATTTCATTCCTTCTTGATGATCTGATGTTTGGGATGTGAAGGAAATTAACATAACAAAGGGATGTATAGCTCAATAACGGATGTCCATAGATTGAAATCCGCACACCAGAATAACAGGCAATTAATCTGAGCCAAAAGGTAAAAGAAGTACACAAACACCAATTTTTGCCACAAGACAGTGACAGCTGTACATATTTGACTGGTTCTGCTAGCCGTCCTGGTCTTTATTGTTGTCTCTTGAGACGTTTAGATGGTTTTTCTTTTTCTGTCCTGACTATATACTCCTCTTCCTCCTCCACAGAGTATCGGAAAGGGCTCCCTGTGGTGCATAGACCCAGAATACAGACAGAATCTCATCCAGGCGCTGAAGAAGACGCCTTATCATCCGTATTCCCAGGTGTTCACCACGCCTCCCACCTCTCCTCAGGCATATCAAAGGTAGGCAAGCGGCCCACTGGACACATCGATCCTTAAACCTCACCAAATGTCTCTCTCCCCCTCTGCGTTGCGTGCTTGTCCCTGTTGGTATCGGTTAGCAGCGGAACCCACGGGCGGCAGCGAGCTGAGCGGAGCTGTCAGAGCGAGACCCGGCGTTGGGTTCCGAGCGGCTCCCTCGCCGCTCCATTTCATTTTGATCCAGCTAACAGGTCTGCGTGCTCCCAGTCACTCGACTGTGCAAGACAAAATAATTGCTTTACTGTAAAACTCGAACTGGCATATCATGCCTAACAAAGGATATGGAACAAATGGGCGGCCAGCTTAGAGGCTAGAAAGGGAAAATGGAGATGGATGCTTTTAAAGAGATTGAATTAAAGCGGACAGCTCTAGTAAGAGAGATCGGCTGGGTTTCAGGTGTTGCTCAAGCATGGCGAGATGATTAAGGAATGAGGCAGAGAAGGGAGCCGTGCTCAGATGTTTTTGGATAGGGTTTTGTGACAACGGCCTGCATTTCTCCCTTCAGCAGCACATTGCTGCCTCATCAAGGCAGAAATCTCACAGCTCAACAAACAAATGCTGAATAAGGTCGTTTCTTTAAAAAAAAAAGTACTTTTTTCTCCCAAAATGCATGTGTGCAGGAGGTGAAATTGCACTGTTGGCCAAACTGCACAGAATACTGAGTGAAAATCACATACCTGATGAGAGGCTTTTTGAGAGGAATGATAATTGGTGTTATTTCATTCTAAGGTTTCTGATTATAGCTGAAAGATTTTTCTAAACCTTTGCACCTGGTAAATTAGTCTTATTGAATAACCACCCTCAGGTATCAGGTACATGCTTTATATTGTTTGGATTATTATAGATTGCACAAGTTAGAAGTATTTGGCTAGAAGTTAACGTTGAGTGAGCTGTTATCAATGAAAACATATATATATACACCCTTATAAAAAATTAAAAAAAAAAAAAAAATATATATATATATATATATGTGTGTGTGTGTGTGTGTGTGTGTGTGTGTAATTTATGTATTTATTTATTAATTTAGTTTTTTGCTGTAAGGGTTTATGCTGTTACATTGTCCTTCTCCATTTTTTTTATCAGATATATTTTTAATGTACTTCTAAATGGCAACTTTTTTAAAAAATATGTTTGCATGCATATATTTTCAGTAAGTTTTAGTAATAGTATAGTAAAATTTTGGGCCATTTTCAGTCAAAATATATTTGTATTGTCCAAAGTACATTTTTTCAAAAAAATTGTATTTACCCAGAATGTATTTTATATATTGGAAAGGTATATGTGTATATAAGTTTAATCTAATATATTGTGGCATTTAAAGGTTTAAACAATGTACATTTTCAATTTACAAACACACTTTGATTGAGCATATATTTAAAATATATTGTGGGCAGAAAAAAATAGTGTATGGGTATATCAAGACATTTTTAGCATTTTAAAGACCCTAGCGCTCAGAGCCGTCCTAAAACTTATGGAATAGTGTTGTGCAAATTGCATTCTGCAGTCATTTTTTGGCTGTGTTTGTGCCGTTACCTGATTTGCATAATTCCTTTAGTGAATCACACGCTAAAACAGCGCAGACAGCATGTGCTAATAAATGACGCTATCAGTGGGCGCAGTTCATTCTTAGCGAATTCCCCTTCTGTATTGAGTGTTGCAGTCAGTTGTGTTCTGCTGATAATGTTGTGTGGGAACAGCACTGGGTTGGTTATTAGCACCAGGTGTTCAAAGATGCGGAGGCCCTGTGGGAAGAGGAGATCACAGAGGACGGTCCCTCTAGTCTACACCTCTTCAAAACAACAGCCTATAACAACCTCACAATACTATTTTCAAAGACACACTCTTAAAAATAAACTTTCCAATTAGAACCAGAAAAGGTTTTACAGTCTAATGCCATAGAAGAACCATTTTAAGGTCCACAAAGAAGTTCTCTAGATTTTTCCAAGTGCTGCTCTAAAGATCTCAGGAGAGTTTAACTTGTTCTGTTTTTACAGATGATACCGATTCACAGATTTGAACTTTATAATGGAACATTAAGAACTTTTTTAATCTCCAAAGAACGTTGCAGCCTCAAAAATCTAAGGAATCTAATGCGGTGTTTACTTGCAGTGGAAACTGGGTGTGTAAAAACGAACACAAGAGGTACTTCTTTCAGCAAATGCTTTTTGAGCAAATCTGTTACTCTTATTGAACGAACTCTACCTTATCTAATTAATATTTATAAGTTGTTTAAACTATGTTCCACCCTCACATTTCAGATCGTTCTGACGGTCCTGGTGTAAGGTGTGTGTGTATGTGTGTGAATAAGGTAGCAAAGATAGCACAGTAGTGTTGGGCACACACAGGCTTGGCTTCCTCTCTCTCTCAGGCCAGATGGTGAATCTGCGTGTAGCAGTGTGTAATAAAGTGTTTATCTGGCCACTGTGGCTCCCAGGAAGCCGAATGAAGCTTTTTATAGCATTCCTAAGGTTCACACAAATCAGCTGAGTCATAGACTGACACACTCCTCTTTTCCGCTCAATTTTTTTTTTAACACACCACTCTTTCATCTTTGCTGTTTTTGTAATCACAGCAATAGTATGGAGATTATTAGATCCTGAGAGTAGTAAACTGAGAGCTTCAGCTCTTTTTCAGGTTGTTGGTCAGGTAGACAGATGGGATGAATGCATAGTCTGTTCTGGTGATGTCATCACCAATCCCTGTGGATAGGTATGTGTCCTTATTCACTGTGGAGGGAGGAGGTGATTTCATTTAAAGAAGGGAAAACTTGCTGAAATTATTTTAGGGCATCTTTTTCGAAATAGAATAGTTTGATCCATTTTGTAGACACACACAGAGTTCAAAACCCAAAGCTTAATTTTAAGCTCTAATTTTAAAGGGCATCTATTATGCAAAATTCACTTTTACATGTTTTTTGAACATAAACACCCACCCTTGTACACAACCGCCCTATAATGATAAAAAAATAAAAATAATAATCCTCATAAATCATAAGCAGTGTCTCAGAACAAGCCTATGTGTGTTTTTAACAAACTTGACATTTTAAGCGCAATAAGACATGAAAGAGAACTTAGATACTCCATTCCCAGCGTACTCACGTGCCGTGCGACAGCCGCTTTCTGTGTGCATGCTTTGGATATGTGCGCTCAGAAAACTGTATATCAGAAGTTTAAATGAATATGGTTTAAAACGCATTATTTCAGTGTGATAAACACGATAATCAAAACATAACAGATGTTTTTTGACAGAGTATCTGAGGTACATGCTGTGAAGGCACAACCCTATTCTGGAAAAGGGAACGGGGAACAGCAGCTCATTTGCATTTAAAGAGACACGCAC
>JAFVLL020006679.1:0-20318 GCA_021397915.2 Tor tambroides
CACCAAGTAACACTGAATTAAAAATGAAATTTTGATATAGATAAACTTAAAATAAATAAATAAATAAAACAAATTTAAAAAATCTTGTAAAAATAATCCAATAATCTTTGTTTAATTTACAACTTCAAAAAAAAAAAAAAAAAATACGGTATACTAAAACTCAAGTATACTTAAATGTACGCTTGATTTTAGAGGTCTCTGTAAACAAACAAAGAGGAAACTTTTCTAGATAAAGCTTCAACATTGTTCAAACTCTACAGAGTAAACTTACTGCTACTTCTATACTTTTCCAATAAACACTTATATGAGAACTAATTGGACACTTTGAGTTCATTTGCTCTTATTAACTCTCTTGTTTTTCAGTCTCCTGCTGGAAGAAAACAGTAAAAGATAGGCCTCATTAGCACAAGGGAATTGTTTTTCATCAATCCTTTTCTGTTCCACACATTTCGCCCTCAGATCCTCAGAGTGCCTCAGAGTTGGAATGCATGGATAGATGAGCTGATCTTCAAAAAATATTAGCCATGGCCAGAGCCTTAGGGTGTGACATATCATCTGTGTTAACACTTCTGAAATGGTTTCTTAGGGTAGTTAGGGCACAGTGTAATTTACTCCAAGAATGATAATAGTAGGGAGGTAGGAGCAAGAACTGCAAACTAGTCAAACAAATCAATTTGGGTGTTACATTCTCATGATCTTGACACTAATTGGCTTCGGAATATTACTCGAGGGTTTCAGCTGTCCATAACTTGTCTGAAAGATTTTCCATATCTAACGCTATATGGAACTGCCATCGTTATTAAACCACACTCGTTCTTGCATATTTGGGGATGTCTGACTTGTAAAATCTTACAAGGATTCTAGGAAGATGCTTTAAAAGTTATACCATGAACACCAGAAGCAATAAAAAAAAGACCGGGGTTATTATAATATGAGGTATTTATTATAGTTTGAATGCTCCAGTACTTTTAATAACCAAAACAATGGCCAAAATTATTTTTATGCATCTATTTTGCCATTAATATATTAGGCGTCTGGCAGAATGTAGTAAAAATTAACATAAATGTGTGAATATAAAAATATTCCTTTTAAAACTATTTTATATACATTAAGATTTTTATTGTTTTTAAAAGATTTTTTTATATTCTTACTGAGACTGCATTTATTATTATTATCAAAAATACATTCAAAAATATTGTGACATATTATTACAATTTAAAGTAACTGTTTTCTATTTTAATATATTTTAATTAGCAATTTATTTCCTGTGATGGGAAAGCTGAATTTTTAGTAGCCATTACTTCAGTCTTCAATGTCACATGATCCTTCGTAAATTTCTTTCAAAACAACAACAACAACAACAAAAATCTTACTGACCCCAAACTTTTGTTTACTACTGTATAAATAAAGAAATTTATGTTGCAAGCCTAGACTGACTGGGTTATGTGGAAGCGATTACAAACCCACACAGATTAGACCTGTATGAAAAACAGAGAAAACACCACGAAACGATTCTATGTTAATCGTAAATGCGGTCGATCATCAAAAGATCAACGTGGCAACTTTGTTCTGACCACAATGAGTCTAGTGGATTTTGGCGGATGTCTTAATGGCAGATCAACGAAGTGCAGATGTTGAAGATTAGATTTACTGTACCTACTGCTGCTGCCACAGGCTTAGACACTGCATAAAAAGTCACTACAGTTTTGTTGTACAAAAAAAAGGTGACGACATTGTAAGAAATGTATATTTAGTCCTGATCACAATAGATTATCAATAAAATGTAATTAAAAGTGCATTTATGGTCATTTAAAGTTGCTTTAAGCATCAGGCTGATGTTTCTCTGGCTTGAAGAACCACCACTGCTGATTTATGCAAGTTTGTCCAAGTCCAAACAGAACTGTGTTGTAATTGTAATTTAATTGCTTTGGTTAGCCCTTACAATCAATCAGTGGGAACATGCATTTCCGGCACTTATGCTTTCTTTCCAGCTGGCTGATGATAATTCATTAGTTCAGCAGGCCTTTTTTGAGATATTATTTACGGGTGAAATTGTTACTGGCAAACCCAGGAGAGAACAGCAAGAATGGCCGTATTAACTGCCACTGGATGGAAAGCCTCCTGCAAAACTGAAGGAAAACATTTGACTTCCTGCCCCCATGCCATGTGGAACAATGTCCAAACCTGCTGTTCATTCTTTCCTGGGTAATGCGGTCTCCACAGCACCCATTTCTCCCCCTCATGGATTTCCCTGATTTTTTTTTCTCTTGCAGTTTCCTTAAATCTACCACCTCTCTTATGTTTTCCCCTGCAAGCCGGTGGGTAATGTGTTAATGGAAACTTCGCTCCCTGGGCTGCTGACTGTCTGTCTAACTCTGGGGCTCCTGGTTTGTTCCTTGGGCCTCCCTTCTTTTCTTCCTACTCTGATGTGCAGTTTTGTTAAAATCCCTTCTTATTGATGGAGGCTCAAAACCACAGAGTAACCAGAATGAAAATGTGTAATCTCCATAAAATATCCAACTCAGATGTTCTGTAAACCTTAGGATCACCTGGTATTTCACAAGCTTTATAAATATGAACAAACTTTAGAAATGAAAGAAGAGAACTGGGAAGTAGAAACTTTTAAAGGAATAGTTCACCCCAAAATAGAAGTTCTTTCATTATTTTCTCAACTTCAAAGTTGTGTTTTTTCTTTCAGACACAAAAGGAGAATTTCTGAAGAATATTTTGGCCACTCTTTTAAATATAATGAAGATAAGTGGTAGGGACTGTCAAGCTGTAAAATGACAAAAAGCACCATCAATTTATTATAAAAGTGGCCCATATTACTCATTGTTTGTTTGATGAACAAATCAAATTGTACATAATTATTCACTGAAAATCTCTCCTTGGTTTACTCATGAGAGTTCATGAGAAGAGTAGCAATGTTTTATTTGTAAATCAGTTGTTCTTTTGAGTCAGGTCTTTAAAGGGGTCATCGGATGCAAAATTCACTTTACAAGTTGTTTGAACATAAATGTGTTTTGGAAGTGTGTGTACACATCCATCCTATAATGATAAAAATCCACCCAGTGTTTTTTTTAAAAATACCTATTTCAAAATACCCTTTCTCAAATCAGGCTGTTCTGAGATTCCTGTCAGAATGACATAGTTCTGTACAGGCCACTCCCACTATTGTTGATTGACAAGGCCATCTTACCTTAGACCCGCCCTGAGTGAGCTGAGAGCTGTTCGCCATTGTGTCGACTCCGGTGCAGGGGAAGACAAGATTTCTCCGACTGAGCGATTGAGGTGTTTTGTTGTTGGATGTAATAATGAATATAGCAGTCGTCATTAACTTCCGACATCTGAGCCGCTGAAGACGCAGAGGATTAACGTTACTTTTGTTTTGAAGGGAATGCGCCCCTGATCTTCCTAAATGCGTCTATGTTTGTGCTAATCATTTGTGATCCAGCCTCATCTACAGAAGAAGTGAGTATAAGGGTTATTTTATGAATCTGTGCAAATCGCCTTTCCTAATAACGTGCTACTTAGCCAGTTTCGCGGCTAAAGTAAACAGTATAGAAGTTCTTTGGCTAAAGTAAACAGTACTGCTCATCACCCCATGCAAGAGAGGGGCGGGGTCAGCAGAGTCATTAGCATTTAAAGCGACATGGACTAGAATGGCTTGCTAAAAACAGAGCTGATTTTGACATGGTAAAAAAGGTGTTTTTTACATTACTATTGAGAAATTTTAATCAAAGTATGTTATAGACTTTTCATTAAGACCCTAAAGAATCATATTAACTTTTGGAAAATGGGCATCCGATGACCTCTTTAAATGAATCAGTTGATCCGATAAAAAATGGTCTGAATGATTCATTCATGAATCTAAATGATCTGATTGTACGGACACTGACTATGAAGATTGCCAATGAATATCGACTTACGTTTTGGTCTGTTTGTCATTGTTGGTTGGATGAACAAATTAATAATTAATAATTAATAATAAACAGGACCCCAATGTATGGGACAACTAGTATGTCATCTGATGTAAATGAATGCTCATTGACAACTTTTCTTCCTACTTCAGTTCTAGGGCCAAAAGGCCTCCGTCTGATCAAAGTCACAGATGTATCTCTGCTGGTGGAGTGGGAATCTGTGAGAGGAGCTGAGTACTACATCCTGTCCTACTATCCAAAGGGAGACGAGGGAGCCATTAAAGAGGTCCAGGTGGAAAACACGAAAAACTCCTACCTGATCACAGGCCTCAGACCCGGAGTCACATACATAGTGCAGGTGTACGCTGTCATCAGAGGCATTAACAGTGAATCCGATGAGATAGTGGCTACGACTGGTAAGAATAATTGTTTAAGTACTACAAATATATTTGTAATGTACATGGAAAGCTTTGTAAAGTCAATCCACTTGTACAATGGGTTTGTCATAGCAGCAAACAACCAGTGGTATTTGTGTTAACTCTAAGGCCAGATGTAACTAAGCTATTAAAATTCAATGAAAATCCAAAAACATGTTTTCATGGAAATGAATGTTTACAGTTTTGCAACAATAGGATGAGCACTACAGCATTTTGATGTGGTCAGTCTTTCAGTCCTCACAGCACATTAGACTCTCATGAGAAAGTGCTGATCATCTGGATGTGATGACACAGATGAATGACCAGCATGGGACGCTGTCAGTCAATGGTTAACAAAGAATTTGAATGTCTAAAAGCATTTCCTTCTCATATGAGAAGTGTAGCTCAGTCTGAAGTGGTAGAATGCTTGGCTGCAACTCATTTCTGTCATCCGGTGGCAGAATGTTGAGGACGGATGCTTGTAAGAGGAGTACCGGAGACATCTGATCAAAAATATGAAAGAAATGGCAAAGGATTTGCTTTCATTTGTATTACTTGTACCCGAAAAGTGTGTATGCAGAAGCACTGTAGAATTAAGAAAAAAGTTTTTTGGGGTTTGTTTTTGCTTGTTTGTTTTTCAGCACCACTGTTGAGTTAATGCTAATTTATTAATGTAAAATGATCACAAATATCAATATTTTTTTATTTAAACATGACATTATTGTGGCAGATGAGTAAAGCTTAGAATAGGTATTACAAATGTGGCTTTAGAACTCAGTAAGAAGTTTTTTTAAAGAAATTAATATTTATGTTCAGCAAGCGCTGTTCCTTTGAATTTTCTATTTATCAAACAATTCTGAAAAAAAGCACAAAATCAGCATATTAGCATATCATAATCAGCATATTGATTTCTGAAGGATCATGTGACACTGAAGACTGGAGTAATGGCTGCTGAAAATTCATTCTTGTCATCAAAGGAATAAATTAGGTTTTAAGTTATATTAAAATTGAAAATAGTTATTTTGAATTGCAAAAATATTTCACAATATTTCCCCAATCTGGTTTTCTCTTCAGAGGTCTCTGGTATTGAAGGAATCAAGGTACTGGGCCAGACAGAAGACTCTATCCAGGTGGACTGGAAGAACCCTGCAATTGCCGTGGACTTCTTCAAATTGACCCATGCCAGCCCTGATGGTCAGGGAGGACAGGAGAACGTGGCAATGAGCCAAGAGGCCAGAACCAAACACACCATTGTAGGTCAGTCCACTGTTAAGCATCCATCTGCAGTCACAGGCTCCTGCGTTTCAGAGTGTGTTGACTTCAGTGGCTGTGTAGTGAGAACAACATGAATGTGTGTTTTTCAGGCCTCAACCCAGGAACAGAATATCAGATAGGTGTGCAAGCAATCAAAGGTGAAAGCGAAGGCAAGCTGTCATATGCCACAGGGGTCACAGGTCAGTAATATGCCTCAATAGCAGTGCATAAAGTGGAAAATAAAATTTTCAGACATCACTTTTGATTTTCTTTTATAGTGGAGACATTCCATTGACTTGTATAGTGTTTTTTATAATGAGCTAATGATATTTTCTATTCTGTAAACCCAAGGCAGAAACCTTTTTGCATTTTTAGATTTTCATTCTTATTTTTTTAACTATACAACATTAATATTTAATATGTTTATTAAGCCACTTCGTTGTGCCACACTGTAGGTGATTTCACGTTTTATTACTCTTGCAGAGACATTTGGTGCTTAAAATGTAGGTGAAACCTGACCTATATCTGTATAGAGATTACAATTTTAAAATATGCTGAAATAAAAGAGACAAATAGATGCAGAAATTAGATTATTGTTCTGATGTTGATGCTAGAGATAGAATCTTTACCACAACAATCTTTAATGGAGGGAGTCCTTTCATGCTCTCATGCTTTACTCTCAGAAAATATTTTCTTCTGAAAGGGTTCAGTGTCCAATGGTAGTTAAAATCTTTACAACCCAGTGCGTAAGACAGATATTTTCCTTGTCACCATAAATCAATTAAATTGCTTCCTTGACTGAAAAAAAACAAATCCGTTTTATTATTTTACCCAGGGCTATTGAAATGTGGCAGTTCTAACATTACTTGCTCTGAAAAAATACACATGTCCAAAACCAACAAATATTCATGAAGAACCCTAGAGGCATCAGTTTCTGTATTATTATAGGTATCTTAGTGGTTGGAGCTGCAGATATTTAAAAGTACTGCTCCAGTATGCTTTAGAGCTGATAGTCTGCCAACAATGAGATCTTTATACTAACTAAACCTGTCAAATAATGTGGAAATAAATTAGTAGTGGTCTGTAAATCTCCCTTAGAAGTTCCCAACGATGTCTAATGAAAAGAAGTCTTTTAAATATGTGATTGGTGTATGTCTGTGCCGTTCGGAAATGTTGCAGAATAATTCTGATGGACTGGATATTTAATATCCCCCCTATTAAAATATCAATTAGCTATGGCCCTTAAATCATTAAAAGGCATCTGTCATGTTTTAGCCTTAAATTTCATAGCCTAAACGCTTGGACTAATATTTATGTCTATTTAACAGCTATAATATTCCCTGTTTAATATTTATGCGTCAGTGCTTTTGGTCCAATAATAAGATCATCTCTTTAGAATTATGGTTTAAGATGCAAAATTATGGTTGCAAAAGAAAACTTATCATACGTAACCACAGTTATGTTCATAGGGCGGTTTTAATATATCAAGCACAGGGCAGGGAACTGCTAGATTTTGTATTCAACATCTGCGTCTTTGATTTATAGCTGTAAGCATAAACATAGTTTACTTTGTCAGGCTATTTACCTATGAGAATTAAGCTCTTAGCCAAAGGTGCTTGAGATAGATAAATTAGCTGTACTCTGACTCTCCCGATTGCTTTGTCTGAGAAGGCAAGTGATGTATCAGTGAGAAAACAATCATCGGCATAGTAATAAAACAAAATATGAAATCAAATAGTGGTCAAATGTGATTGTAACAGAAAAACATAGGCAGATACATAAGATGAAAGTGTTTAAGCTGTCTACTTCTTCTGTTCCTAGAGCCCCAAGGCTTCCTTAAAGGGATAGTTCACCAAAACCGTTTACTCACATCATGTTGTTCCAAACTTGTATGACAATGAAATTTATTGAAAGTCCATGGTGTCCAGTGTTGTTTTGGACCCCGCTGACTTTCATTGTATGACTTTCTACCACAGATGAAACAAAGTCTTAAATGTTTGGAATGATATGAGCATGAGTAGATAGAATGTTCATGTTGGGGTGAACTGTCCCTTTAAATGAGCTTCGAGCTGAAGTATACTGCTTTTTTATTTGATCCTTGTCAGGTAGCTAACATCTGACCTCATATTATCCCAACAGCGCTAATCTCTTCCAAGAAAAGAGATTTTTACTTTTCACAGTCAGGGTGTTGCCAAAAAAGTGGCTGGACACTTTAGCTCTGTATTGGATCTTCTGAGTATTGGCTCAAAATGATAGTATATTTGTCTTAGGGGGCTTCTAGAAGAAATAGTTTGGGTGTTATTGCACATTTTATATAAAGAGCCATCTGATTTCTGTAGTTGCACACACGTCATGTAAACCACAGTGAGATTCTCAATTTCAGAAAGTGCTCGGGTTAGTGAGAATTTAATACTTGATTCTGCCTAAATTTAAGGTGGTACTACATCCTTTGCGTCTGTTCCTGACAGCTACAGCGGTAGACAGTATTTTCCCTCCGCTCAGCAACTTATGAATTACAACACCAGTTACTCCTACACTTAGTCTCACCAAACCGTAGGAGCAGGAAATGGTTTTTCAGTGCTTCCTCATGGACATGGCATATTTTGCACGTGTGCATCACAGAGAAGCCAGAGTGTATATTGTTCTTCCTGTTATCCAGTGCAATGTAGGGTGACCATATAGTTTAATATAGGATTCTTTATGTTTTACGACTGAATAACTGAAGCATTCACACTGACCTGAAGACGAAGAGTGAAATTTATAGATGTGATTGAAGGCCCCCCAACCAGCACCGTTGAGTTTTTCAAGTTCTTGGGAACCATAAACACAACTTTAAATGAACTGAAAAGACTGCCTCTATAAAAAGAACAAAATGGCTCAATAGGGGACGTTTCTTTTGCAATTGAAGACATTCAATCTGCCACAGACTTTGATAGTTTTGTTCTACCCTGAAATCAATGTGTCCCTCATCACCTCCTCCATAACAATCAGGTGTAGTTCTTCCTCCACAAGGGAGTTTAATGCATCGTTTGTTCAGTGGAAAGAATCATTGGATTGGACTGTTTCAAAGAACTTAATGTCCTGAAAGTGGGTAAGTAAGACCTCACATCTTGATCAGCACTACTTTAAAGCTTTACTTTCCAAGAAGGGATCAGGTGTTTGTTTTTCTCTTGAGCAAGGCCTGTATTAACTTCAGAGAAGTTTCTATACTTAAAGGCCGTTTTGAATACCAAACACATTTTCTTAGTTTACCTACAGTATGTAGTTACACAGTTTATCTATTCATTGAAGTTCAATTTTGTTTATTCCAATCCCAAATGTTAAACGCACCTGCAAAAATGTCATTCATCGTTTCTTTTCTACCCAAAGCTAACTCTGCATGGCCATATTCTACATCATTTAATCGTACCCAATACCTAAACTTAAGAACTACCGTACCAACTATTTATAATTTGTATAATAATTCAGTAATTTGGAGTTTATGGAGGCAAAATTTGTAGTTAATAGTTAGTGAGAATTGGTCCCCAAACTAAAGTAGACCCAATATATATTTAAATAGTTTAAATATTAAATTATATTTAAATAATTTTATAAAAAATAGTATTTATATAACAAAAAAGACATATTCTCTGAAAATCCTGAAGACCTTTTTATTGTATGCAATTATGAGAATATGTACATATATATATATGTACAAATACATGTATATATACTGTATACAGTGTGTGCAGAATTATTAGGCAAGTTGATATTCTGGTCATATTTTTTTCCAAGAACATTTTACCAATTCCAAACCACATCAGTCTTAATAACTACTGTTGACTTTGTATTTAATCATTTATAAGTGATATATAATTGTCCATGAAGGCTGGAAGTCAAAAACTTCTTATATTCAGGTGTGCCGAATTATTAGGCAGGTTTTCTTTTACAGATAAAATGAGCCAAAAAAAGAGATTTAACTCAGACTGAAAGTCAAAAATTGTTAAATGCCCATGAGAGGATGCAATACTAATGCAATAATAGAATTGCAAAGCTGCAAGCATGACCACTGGGCAGCGAAATGCTCATTGATCAGCAGAGTCAGAAAAAACAGGTGGAGAAGAAAAGACACATGTTAACTGCAAAAGAATTAAGAATTAAGGTGAAGAATTAGGTGAGAAACCATCAGGAACCATTTAGTCTCCAGAACCTCAAAAACCCATTTTCCAGAACTGCAACCTCCTGGAGTCTCCACAAGTGCAATGTGTTAGGTTCTCAGGGACTTTGTTTGGGTAAAATATCCTAAAAAAAATGACCTCACTTAATAAGAATAACATGCTGAAGTGCTGTGAAATACATTAAGACTGATTTTTCATAGGTGTTTATGGACAGATAAGTTTTAGTGACTCTTGAAAAACCAGCATCACATCCTCTGTACCACTGTTTGAAGAATTTATCTTCCAGAATCTGCCAGTAAGTTTTAGGAGCTCATTTTTAGTCCATCTCCTATCCTGAAAAGTATGTCTTGCAGAGATTGACTAAAATGAGCTCCTAGAACTTACTGGCAGATTTTGGAAGATAAATTCTTCAAACAGTGGCACAAGAGGATGTGATGCTGGTCCTTCAAGAGTCACTCACAACTTATCTGTCCATAAAGCCTATACAAAATCAGTCTTCATGTATTTCACAACACTTCATCATGTTATTCTTATTAAGTGAGGGCCATTTTAAAGAATTTTTTGCCCAAGCAAAGTCTCTGAGAACCTGACACATTGCACTTCTGGAAACTCCAGGAAGGTTGCAGTTCTGGAAAATGATGGCGCTGGAGACTAAATGGTTCCTGATGGTTTCTCACCTAATTCTTCACATTAATTCTTAATTCTTTTGCAGTTAACGTGTCTTTTCTTCTCCACCTGTTTTTTCTGACCGTGCTGACCCAATGAGCATTTCGCTGCCCAATGGTCATGCCTTAACTTTGCTAATTTTATTATTGCATTAGTATTGCATCCTTCTCATGGGCATTTAATAATTTTTTTTGCTTTTATTCTTGAGTTCAATCTCTTTTTTGGCTCATTTTATCTGTAAAAGAAAACCTGCCTAATAATTCTGCACACCTGAAATAAGGAGTTTTTGACTTTCAGCCTTCGTGGACAATTATATATCACTTATAAATGATTAAATACAAAATCAATAGTAGTTATTAAGACTGATGTGGTTTGGAATTGGTAAAATGTTCTTGGAAAAAAATATGACCAGAATATCAACTTGCCTAATAATTCTGCACACATTGTATATATATATATATATATATTCTCTGAATTTATTATCATTTTATTTTATGCAGTTTTGTGGAAGAATATTCAATTACATTGTTTTTTTTCATTGGAAAAACAGCAAAAAATCAGACAAAAAATGGATTTAGAAAATATTTTCTTTTTTCATTTATGCAATATATCAGAGTTGTATTTTTTTATTTGAATAGCTTATTTTCTAGTATTAAAACTTATGAAGTGCTAATTGCAATGCAGATGACATGAATGCACTCACAATTGATTGAAAAAATGACACCATATTCTGTGCATCATTTTGCATTGCATTGTTTCTTCACAGCAAATCTACAATGCACATCTTATGAAGCAGATAATGCTATAATTCTGCCCTGATTTTCATCATGGATAAACAGTTTTCCATGATTCAAAAGAGCTTCCAGCTTTTATCTCTCCTGCTGTACTTTGGCTTGGAAGCTTGAAATGTGTCCAGAGAAATTTGGGAGAAATATTTCTAATCTGACCATACTTCAATGGTCAGAGACAGGAATAGAGATACAACTGGCAGTCGTCTCAATCTCTCATGCTGTTTGATAAAGCGTATATTATTTGAATAAGCAATAACACAGAAAAGAGCTGTTTGGCACATATCTTGTTATTATGACGTGGTTGTTTGTTCTGTGATATTGACTAGGTAATTGCAAGAAACATGAAGTTTAAAGTGTCTCATAAATGCATTTAGCGTTGACGTTGTATGCTTTCTAGTGTGAGCTGTTGCTTTGTATTCTGGCCCATGTTTCAAACTCAGACGAGTCAAAAATGATAAGCCCACCTTGGCAATCAGAGAGCATAAAATGAGAGCTGTGGATTCTAGCAATCTTGGAAGGCATCGGGAATCAGTTTCCATGATGCGGATAGCATGGTGACATTCGGCTAACCTTGCTGCAGTCACAGAACGGTAGCCTAAATGATGATTGCTTTTCCTTGTCTCTTCACTTCCTCTATTGCATTGCATGGGCACTTTTTTTTCCACTAGTTCCAGTGGAACAGCTCACAAATGCATATTACACTGCCTATATGACCCTGCGCACATCCTCAGATCTTCAGGTCCTGATAATTGCAAATCCATAAGGCTGATGAAATATAAAACCCTCAACAGCATCTTGTTCTTGCAGTTACTTTCACTTGCACACAAAATACAGCAAGTTCAATCAAGAATTCACTAAAAAAGTTTTGTCAGGTAACCTAAACAATATGTTTTAAGCATAAATATCACTAATTGTTGTTAGCTTTATGCTGAAACAGGAAAGGTATTTTTTTTATAATATTTTTATGGAATTTTGTGTAACTAAAAAGTAAATGTATCACTGATCAATATTTATATATCAAATATTTTTTATTTATTTAAACAACATTTATTTAGATAATTTAGTTTAAATATGAAATTATACTTAAAACATTTAATAATAATAAAATAATATACAACAAAAAAGACAAAAAGATATATTCTCTGAAATCTCTGAAGTCCTTATGTGCAACTGTGAGTAAATAATACTTATAAGTAAAAAGTGAGTGATAAATCTTTGTTTAATATTATGGATGCTATGTTTTAAACAAATTTCACTAAATGCTAAAAAATTTATTTGGGAATAAAAGTATTTATGGGAAAAAAGTATTTGCACAATTATTTTTTTTTATCTGATTACATTTTGTGTAAATAAAGAGTAAATGCCTCATGTTTTATAACTTAAAATTATGTATCTAAAATCTAAAATTAACTATCTAATATTTTATTCACTCAAACAATATTTCAATAGTTTAATTATTCAATTGTATTTAAAATATTTAAAATAAAATAATCTATATTCAACAAAAAATTCTACTTTTACTTTTACTAATATCTTTTTACGAATATGAATAAAGATATAATGCGAATAAGATATTATGAAATTTCTGAAGTCTTTTTATGATATACAGTTGTGAGTAAATAGTATCTCAAATATTCAGTTATTATGGATTTTATTTAAAAATATCTTTAAAAATATCTCATTTAAATTATTTAAATATTTTTCTGGAAAAAAGGCAAAAGCACTGATTTAGAAAATGTTCTTTTTTGTGCAGTATACCATTGTTGTATTTTTTACCTGAATGTTTTGAATGATCTTTTCCAACAGACATTGACTCCCCAACCAATCTTGCAACCAGGGAGGTGACGGAGAACTCTGCAACCGTGACGTGGGATGGTGTTCGTGCTGAGATCGATGGCTACATGCTGACTTACAGCTCTGCAGAGGGCACCAGCCGAGAAATTAAAGTGGCCGCCGACGCTACTTCTTACCAGCTGACCTCTCTGAAACCAGGAGTCCTGTACACAGTTTTCCTCTGGGCCTACAAGGGCTCTCGTTCCAGTAGGAAGAGCATGACCGAAGCAGAGACGGGTAAGCTGTTCACCTTCTGGGTGAGGATGTGGGGCTTTACCCACACTGTTTTTATTTCCTCGTCTCAAGCGTTCCCTCAAGGGATCTTGCCACTATGCTTTGATCTCTTGAGCTTTGCAGTGAACGGAAGAGTGGCATTCTCATATGTTCATTGTTTTCTTGTGCACCTAAGCAGTCATTTCCGTACTTAATTTTATTTCTTTCGACAGAGATTTTGTCTCTCCAACAAAGCTTTTGCATGCATTCCTTGCAAAAAAACCATCTACATTTGTGCATTTAGCAGATGCATGGTACACATTTTGTGTTATCTGAGAATCAGACCATGACCATGGTGTTGCAAGCACCAGCAACCTACCAGTTGTCAACAGTGTATTATGGAGCCATAATCTTCTAGTATTTTCCATTCTCCATAAGATGAACCATAATTAACAAATCTCTTTTAAGCTCTTTTAAACCGCCAACCCTGTAATAAGAAGACTCCTTCATAGCAATTCAAGTTTAAGAAAAGGAGAGAGGTATTTCTCCAGTGGGTGCTGCTGTAGACAGTAAAGCAGATGGTCTAAGTGCATAACCAGCTGACAGTCAGAGTCAGGAAACACAACCCAAACAGAAGCACTTGGATGTATAACAAATGTACCCATGCGTATTCTCTGTTGAGTTTCCATAACTATTTATCACTGTCTACATTACAGCGTCTAAAGAGCATTAGAAGAAATCTGTTCACTGCAGTGTGAGCCGCATTGTGTATTTCTGTTTACATTGTTACTGATGCAGCCTTTAACAAACTGCATGAATGATTGGAATATCTACCTTTGAGGCTTTGCTTACTGGAACCAGGGAACTGAAAGTTTAAATTAGCCTTTAAACAAATGAATGTTTTTTGTAAGAAACCTAATCATGTTGCTTACAGTAGCTGGTGCCTAAACTTACAAATAACAGTGCTGCATAATATTTACTACTGGCTTAGTTAGCCTCAGGCACATTAGTATGTAATGCAGTAATGCATGTTATGTTAATGTTAATATTTCATATTAGGGAATTAGCATCTCTGCTGTTTGCTCAATAATTCACCCATCACTCATGTTTGCTCTAATATCTGCACTGTCTTAGCAAAATGGTCTTTTTACCCTATTTTATCATGTTTTGTGTTTGTATTACCGATTCGTTCAATGTGTAAATCTTTAGTTTAAATGGAAAGTGTCAATCATATGAACTTCTGTCATCCCAGGTAACACATTTAGGTTATAAAAATGTTGTGGGAACATTATTTTGAAATGTTTCTAAAACATTGAAATGTCCAGTTTTCTTTATGTAGTATAGCATAGATATATAACGTGATTTAAAGGTTAAAATGTTTCTTACAACGTTCTACTAACTTTATTTTCATCCAAAATAAAACATTATATGAACATTTATATAATTTTTAAAAAATGTTTGTGAAAGATGTCAGAACATTCCGTGTTACCATCTATTGATTTTGGTCAGGGTGGCCTTATGCAGACCCCTGCAATCATCAAGAATATCAGGAACATCAGGAACAAGATGAATTCACATGTAAACAATGTGGATAGGAGGTTCGTGAAATTGCAACAAAACAATAACAGCATAGAAATGGGAAATATTAGAAATACATATTGATTCAAATGCTGCTACATTTCATAACCAGCACTGATTGACCTGTTATTAATTTTGCTCATGAAAAACACAGGCAATGACACAAAATCAGTGCTTTTTCTTGGCAGTTTTGATACTTTCTATATTTTTTAAAAATCCATAAGTATTCATATAAGACATGGTATTTAAGAATACTGTTCTACAGCATGTTGTGCTGTTTCCTTCTCTGTCTCTGTGGTGTTATGATGAATTGCAACATTATAACAGAACCTGCTGGCTGCATTAATCAAGATGAACGCTAATTTGAGAAAATTGCACTTTTCATAACCATAGAACATTTCCAAATTTACATTAATTAAAGTCATTAATTTTCACTCAACTTTTTGAAGAAGCAAACAGCATCATATAAATATTAAAGACTTTATTGATCCAGGAGGGAAATGAAGTCAAACTGTGATGGGAAATAATAGGATTTACTATCTGCATCCTGGATTTATAGCTAATTGTATCAGCATGAAAAGGATGAACTGGCTACCTTCATGGTTCAGTGATGCATTCCTTTACATGGACATGCATCTTCTTACATCTCCTCTGCTGCACTTTCTATACCTTCATGGCTGAAATGCAGCAATGTTGTGCATTAACCTGTTGTACAAATGGCTTTTTAGATATAGACGCTCCTACTAACCTCATGACCAGGGAGGTGACAGAGGACTCGGCGTTGGTGACGTGGGACAAGGTGCAGGCTGACATTGATGGCTACATGCTGAGCTACAGCTCTATAGATGGCTCCAGTCAGGAGGTTCGAGTAGGAGCTGACAGCACCTCCTACAGGTTCACTACACTGAAGCCTGGAGTTCTCTACACAGTCTATGTGTGGGCCATCAAGGGCCCTCGCTCTAGCAAAAAGAGCTCGACAGAAGCAGAAACAGGTTTTTGAATTGTCTTCCCAGTCGGCTCATGCAAACTAACACAAAGTTCTCTGTTTTGAAAAGTTGATCTGTTTGCATAAATAAGGCTTTATGGCATGAAGCCTTAGGTTTCTTTCTACAGATAAACTGTCCATCTGTGCATGGCCTTAATGTAGAAATGTGCATTAAAAGTGAAGCGTGTCATTTTTTTAATGTTAAAATACTTTCTCATATGCCATGGTTGTCCACCATTGATTGATTGTTTGATTGGTCTTAGTTCTTCTTCCTGTCATTCCAGTTAAACGTCAGTGTTGGTTATGTGCAACAAACTTACGTATTCTGTAAAACAGGCTGCGTTGTTTCCATTTGCTTTGTGAAATATAGAGTTTTACTCAAGATGTCTTAAAGGAGCCTCCAAAGATGAATATAACCAATGTTTAGATTCATATTTAAAGGTTTTTTCTTCTCAGATATTAAAATTGAATAAAACGGCAGCAATAAAACTATGTAGGTTAGCTGATTACTGTCAGTTTATACTGCTATTAACGCTTTCTCTAACAAGCGGGTGAGATTTGTCAACCCGATCTCATGAAAGTGCGTATAAATAGTACGCCAAATAAAAACGAAAACTCGTGGTATTGATACGCAAAAATGGACTTTGGCGTGTCTATGCTACGCGATGGGTAGGGTTAGGGTTGTGGTGTAGATGCGTATCATATGTACGCGAAAACTGCGTATCATATGCACGCCAACAAATTTCGTATCATATGCACGCGAAAACTGCGTATTATATGCACGCCAAAAACGCGCGTAGCATATAAACGCCAAAGTCCATTTTTGCGTATCAATACCACGAGTTTTCGTTTTTTTTTTTTGGCGTAATATAATACGTATTTATGGGATGTTCGGCATAAAGCCCATTCAAATTCTAAGACTACCAGTTTGGCCAACAAGGAAAGTAGGGCTGTCACTAACGATTATTTTGATTATGATGATTAATCGAGTAATCAGATTTTTTTGTAGCAATAAAATAGACCTAAATGAACAATAGCCTTTAAAATTACTTAAAATACATATATAACAGCAATGAGGCAGTAAGAATTAGTTCAAATAAAGTATCAAAACCAAGTAATCATATGGTTTTATTGAACAAAACTGTTAAAATACATTATGTAATATAAACAATAGAGCTAATATAAATTATGCATTATAACAAATGACTGCATAGGGCGCCAATGGCCTGATGATTGTTTTTACACTTTACTTGACACAGGCAAAATACAATCAAGTATTTTTTTTTTAAATCGAGTACTCGAATTAAATCAGTGAATCCTGACTGGCCTAAAGGAAAATGTTTGGGAAACCTGCTTGAAAACAGTAATTATTTTTGCTATTCTCTTTAGTGCCACTAGTGGTAAAGAAATGACATGCTTCACCTTTAATCAAATGTGTCAAGTGTTAAATTAGAAATACATACTCCTACTAACCTCTTGACCAAAGAAGTGAGAGACATCAATGGTTATGGTTGTGTTGTTGGCTCTGGGCATATGAGAAGAAATCAACAGCGCCCCCTACAGGTTCACTAGTTTAAATCCTATAGTCATTGGCAGTTGAAAACATGCCTCTAGAATAGCTTTCTTTTCTTCTTAAGTACTTCACACAACAAAACCTATTCATGTCTCATTTCTGCCACTTCACTGGTCGACTCTTTATCTTGTGTTAAACCTCAGAAAATGAAAAAAATAAATATTGAAGCAGACCAACTGACATACTTCCTTGAAGAATTAACACTGTTATACAAATGGCTTTCTAGATATAGACGCTCCTACTAACTTCTTAACCCAAGAGGTGACAGAGGACTCTGCGTTGGTGACGTGGGACAAGGTGCAGGCTGACATTGATGGCTACATGCTGAGCTACAGCTCTATAGATGGCTCTGCTCAGGAGGTTCGAGTAGGAGCTGACAGCACCTCCTACAGGTTCACTACACTGAAGCCTGGAGTTCTCTACACAGTCTACATCTGGGCTGTGAAAGGCCCTCGCTCAAGCAGAAAAGCCACAACTGAGGCTGAAACAGGTTATCTGATTCAAGCAGGCTGTGTGGCTCTGCGCCTGTGCTTTCTTCTACTGCCTAAAAATGTCAAATGAAGCATGCTGAAGGTCTTTGCTAAAGTCTTGTCTCAGCAATAGTGATAAGTGAATTAATTCTGAACATAAAGCTTAAATAGGAAGAATCCATCAGTTTTCGACAGTAACTGGAATGCTAACGCTCCTAGTTCTATGGAGAGACTCATTAAGAATAAGTTGTATTCTCATGATCTTTTCCAGACACACAGTTCAGCCACATATGATATTGACTTCATTTAACCGAGTGCTATTTGTTGATCCGCAGAGATTGATGCGCCAAAGAATCTCAAAGCCATTGATGTCCAGGCTCAAACCTCCACTATAACATGGAAAGCTCCTCAGGCTAATATTGATGGCTACATCCTGACCTACAGGGCTGAGGATGGCAGCATGCAGGTTTGCTCTACACGCTAACAGCTTTTGAAACCTGTTTGTTTCAATACTGTGTCCGTTTACTGGTATTACAATTTAAAATAACTGTTTCTGTTTTAATATATTTTAAAATGTAATTTATTTCTCTGATGGCAAAGCTGATTTTTTTAACAGCCATTAGAGAAATCATTCTAATATGCTAATTTGGTGCTCAAGAAAAAGTTTCTTATTCTTATCAAAGTTAAAATATTTTTGTGGAAAACATGATATGTGTTGATTAATATTTCAGGATTATTTGATGAAAAGAAAGTTCAAAAGAACAGCATTTATTTGAAACTGATTTTTTTTTGTAACATTATAAATGCCTGTTTTGTCACTTTTAATCAATTTAATGTATCCTTGCTGAATAAATGTATAAATTTCTTAAAAAAAAAAAAACAAAAAAAAAAAAAAACTTACACTCGAACTTTTGAACTTTTGTAAATGTATTTTATTTTAGTAAACACAAATAAAAATGCTGCATTTTTCATTGTTAGATACGGCATTTATACAGTGAATGTATTTTAATTTTTAAAAAAAGGAATGCCGTAATGCATGAAAAAAAGCTGCAAAATGATCATATGCTGTAATATGATACCCAATGCATTAGCTAATGAACTTTATCATAAAGTTTTCCCTGTTTAATTTGCATCTGTTATATTTGTTACTATCTGACAGACACTTGTCAGTCTGTCCCAACTGAGTTTTTCTTTGTTTCACTGATTTTCTGCTTTATTTTTTTAGACTGTGGAAAAAATGTTGACTGCGCGGGAGAATAGATTTGCTCTTTCTGACCTTGCAATGGGGAAAAAGTACATTGTCACCCTTATTGCCTACAGGGGCACGAAGAGGAGTAGGGTAGTGGAGACAAGCTTTAGCACAGGTAATATATTCAATATTTCTTCATTTACACATTTATGAGACTCCTAGTGTATAAACACATCTCCAAGCCTTATTTTCACCAAATATTAAATATATATAAAAATGCTCATATATTTATTACACTTCCATTATATTTTAGTGGGCCAGGCCTACCCGTTCCCAATGGACTGCACTCAGATTATGAGGAATGGAAACATGGAGAGTGGCATCTACACAATTTATGTCAACAACAACCGTAGCAGAACCATGCAGGTGTATTGTGACATGACAACTGATGGCGGCGGCTGGATTGTGAGTATGCTGTTATTATTACTATTTTTTCTTATACTGAGATGACTTCATAAAATGCAAGGCCTCATTTATTAAATATTCTTCCTGTTTTGATTTTATTAATTCATTTTGTGTCTACAACATTCAGTACGAGTGTTGTATCTAACAACTTATCCTATGTATCAATCACAGGTGTTCCAGAGACGAAACACCGGCAAATTAGATTTCATGAGGCGCTGGAGAGAGTATATGAAAGGCTTTGGAGAACTGACAGATGAATTTTGGCTCGGTATATCTAATAAAGATTTCACATTATACGCTTATTGAAACCTTTCACTTACACATGTCTTTGCGTCATACCGAACTAGATATTGATTTTGAGCTTTTTTGTTGCTGACCAGGCTTGGAGAAGATCCATGAACTGACTAATACTCCTACACAATATGAAGTGCGTTTCGATCTGGGCTTGGGATCAGAGCGGACATATGCCATCTATGATAACTTCAAAGTAGCACCATCCAAACAGAAGTTTAAACTTACCATTGGCAACTACAAAGGAAATGCTGGTGAGTTGAATTATGTAACCCGATTATGCCAGCTAAGTTATATGATCTTATTAATAACACATTGTGCACAGGTGATGCTATGACGTACCACCAGGGAGGGTCTTTCTCCACGGTGGATTCAGACAATGACATTGCGCTTGGTAACTGTGCTCTGACTCACCAAGGTGCCTGGTGGTATAAGAACTGCCACCTGGCCAATCTGAACGGCAGATTTGGGGACAGCAGACACAGTATGGTGAGTTATGAGGATTTTGTTATAAAGC
>JAFVLL020006680.1:0-40015 GCA_021397915.2 Tor tambroides
TCTCACGTCTCGTTCACCCCGTAACAAGGACAGTAATGGTACATGACATCAGAAGCAGACTATGCATGATATCTGGCCAAACTGTGAAGAAGCCTGCAATATCATGATTCAATTTCAACTGCTGCCTACTTGGTTAAATGTTTGCAATTGCAAGATGGTAAAATCTTTTGTATTGTCAGCCAGCACTAATCAGTCAGCAGCTGTACAAATGAACATTTCCATTTCAGTAAGTGTATAAGAAGCAACTACGCTGTCGGCCACTGTAACTTTCTGCCACTCAGCAATCTATCTTTTATTAGAACTCCTGCAGACCAGCAAAAAGCCTTTACATCTATGAGTAGGTAATACCTCATCTCTGCAGTATGCAAAGTTTCTTTTTTGCCTCTATTCTCGGTTCCTCCATTGCTAGTGCTCATTGAAATATGGCCATGTTTTATGCATATAAGAATTTTAATAATTTAAAGTGGCATCTTAGAAAACATTTGCGGTCACTTTAGGGAGCCAAGTTGTTACCAATTGCTTGTGCATGTTAAAAAATACAAAGAAATTGTGCACAAAACATGTTGTGCTTTTAGTTTTAAAAAGCTATTCTCTTTTTCCCTGTCTAAATTTTTGTGATGCAAATAAATCTGCAATTTGTGCACATGCAACTTAAGGCATGCAAACCACACTAAGGTTAATGGATAATGTTCAACCTTCTGAACAGTTTTATCAGCAACAAACATGCCCCCGTTGTGGCCTGCATGATCCTGAGGCCCTCAGGAACAGTTAGCTACCAGAGGAGGGCAATTTAGCAGTTATCCAAATCATATGCTCTGTAAGTGCTCCGAATGAGCGAATGAGAAATGTATGAGTCAGTCTAATAATGAGCGCTGCCTAATGCAGGTAAGAAAAGTCCTGCAGAGTCTTGAGCAGTAATGACATCTCCCTGAATCAACCAAACATCCAATCATGCAAGAACTCCTGACTGAGAAAGCCTTGTTACGTCTCAAAAACTGAGTGATCTCACCTCTGCTGTTTCTGACCAGCTCATCACAGCTAGAAACAATCAATCACATGCTCAAAGTTGATGCACAAAGTTGACCAAAGTTCTTGTGCATGGCCATGAAAAGAAGAGAAGTGCTGCTTATTGTCAAGACAAAAGTTTCAGGTGACACTGATGTAGCACTTCATTACACAGAATTACACGCAAGTTTGGATAAAAGCAATACCGCATTCAAATCAGTTCTCTGGGAATCAAACCTATTTACTTGCCATTGTTAGTCTCTTGCTTTACTCTACATCTTTACAATATGGAGGTGGCACTGATGCACCTTAAGCTGGCAAACCAAAGCCGGTTTAACACTCCAGATCAAATTGGATGCATCCAACATCCTGTTGCTAGAGCTGCCAAACAGAAAAGCTCTGAGCATGTGAATTACTAGGTATATTGCATGTCTAACTGCAAAAGCTTTGCACCGCTATGCTGTTGATGTTACACTGAATCATTGCATAATCTGTAATCACATTGTGATTCACAGCATCAAAATGGAATCATGTTGGCTGGTAATGCTGGACAACAAGCGTAGTCTCTCTGGTGATGCTGCTCGTGTAAAGTAGTATTGGATTTCGGAGAGGCTAGCAATAGCAAGCAAACTTTGAAAGCATAAGATCCCACCTTAAAGAGAGTGCATAATCACTCTCCAAAGCCACTCTCCAACGCCAAAGCCAGAGGCTAACCAGCGACATGATAAGAGACAGCGTTGGTCGAAGACTGAATGCAATGCTATCAGGTTACCTCATGTCTCATTCACAGAGAAAACATTACAGGACAAAGCACATAATATTACAATAATAACACTTCCATTCTCATTCAGTCTGCAATGTGCAATGTAATTACGTTATAATGTAACGCGCTGATGACGTATCATGAACAAAAAGGAAAAGTGACATAAAAATGCATTTGCTGCATCAACCGTGTCATTTTGGCTTGCTTCTACAAGTGTTTGATCTCTTTAATCATGCTTCACTGGAGCTTCGCAAGTACACTGCTGTACCAGGTGAGCTATCGAGCAAGTTTACAATGTCAGAAAAGCCAACCATATGGAGCTGGTTATGTGACTCAAATGTCAAAATGTACAAGTTTAAAAAAACATGCACTATGGTAAAATTGTTTTGAGGTCATAAGATGGTATTGTGCAAGGAACAGTATGAAAATACATCTTTATTAATTCATAATCTGCCCCTGTAGATATCACAAGTTGTGTGAAAAGGAATAAAAAAGTTGTTGGTGTTTTACTGCCGCTAGTTATAATAGTGGAAAGTTCAAATTGAACATTATTACATTTTAATTCTGCTTTCTAGTCAATGGTTGGAAATCAAATAATTAATCTTCCTTTCTTACACCTGCCATATTGAGCGTTGCACTTTTTCCCAATCATCTTTTATACAAGTGCTCTGTTCATTCTTCATTATACTGTCTCTAGTTTTACCTCGTTTCACCGGGCATGTGTTCTGACACACAGCCTTGAGAAGTCTCACACATCCCAATCACAGAAAGCAACAGTCTCTGCTTGGTAACCCTAGTCAATCTGGGTTCGATTTGTGACTGCAAAAGCTTGCTTGTGGGCAGAAGGACGTCATGAGAAGCTCATGTGCCAACTCAGCGGTAATGTATTCCGGCTTAAGAGTGTGTGTTTTCTGAGCCAGGCAGAGGGGCGAGACAGATTGACAGAGACAATGAGTGAGAAAGAGGACTGTCCATTCCAAACAGTGGATTCGTTCGGGTAATTGGACCGTGCATTAGAGTGGGGCCGCCTGCCCTTAATTGCTCTACAGACATCTATTATTGCACAGCAACGAGTATTATTTCAAAAGGCCTGGGCTTTGGAATGAGAGCAGGGAGTGAGAGAGAAAAAGGGGGAAGAGGGAGAAAGACATAAGTGGAAAGTGTGCTGGTGGCTACGAGGATCTGACGCTAGAGGTCTCAGCTAATATGTTCTGTTCTGGAATATTCTGTAATCTATAAAAAGAATTATGATGTGCTATATTAATCAATTACACTTCAAAGTTGCGTTTTGATGTAATCACAGGATTCATCTGGAAGGTTCACTTTGAAAATACAGAGGAGTTCTTTACTGAAGGGAAAGGCCTTCCTGGCATTTTAAATTTCAGGTTATGAGTTCTGATAGACCAATCATCTAATCATTTGGCCATAGATTGGTCTATAATGTCTTATATATTTATCCACCAATGAGAAAAGCTTCTGTTACTTTGGAAATGGTAACTATGGGAAATGTTTAACAGTGACCTTGCACTGCCATAAGGCATTGAGAGTGACTCAAATGAGTAATCATATGAGTAACTCTACATCTAAAACAACATACATTAATGTTGAAAAGTTTGGGGTTGGTAAGAATCAGTAAAATACAGTAAAAATAGTAATATTGTGAAATATTATTAAAATTTAAAATAACATTTTTCTATTGCAATATATTTTAAAATGCAAAATGCAAAGCTGAATTTTCAGTATCATTACTCCATTTTTTAGTGTCAGATGATACTTCAGAAATCATTCTATTATGCTGATTTGATTAATTGTCTTCTTATCAATGCTGACAAGAGTTGTGCTGCTCCATATTTTCATGGAAAAGGTTTTCAGGATTCTTTGATAAAGTAAAAAAAAAAACAGCATTTATTTGAAATAGAAATCTTTTGTAACAATATAAATGTCTTTACTTTCACTTTTGATCAATTTAATGCATCCTTGGTGAATAGAAGTATTAATTTCTTTAAAAAAAACTGACCCCAAATTTTTGAATGATAGTGGAAGAATATGAATATTTTGCAAAAATAGAAATAGAAAAATTCTGTTATTCAGACATATGATATTTATTTTATAAATAGCATGTATAGACTTTAGACCATAGTTCTCTATTGCATCATCTGATATAATGTGATTAATAATGCTTCATGAAAAGCTCATTCCGCTATAAAATAGGCACACAATCTAGCATACTTTTTTCTCCTAATGCTTGCTTTTAATCAAATGTTCTAATACTACACTATTATTCCATTATTCATCTTGGAGCACATTCAAATTAAACGTCTAGAACTCTTTATTGTATTTTTGAAATTCCAACAGAAAATGACAGGAAAAATGATTTTCAGAAAATCAAAAGTAAGGCCACTTAAAACGTAGGCAGTCACTTCTGTGCTCTATGAAAAGCTCCTATCAGCCATCCACTCACTCTCACTGCAGGGACTGATCACCACTAACCAGTGAACACACACCAGAAGCTGGCATGAGTTTAGTCTTAGTGCTGCTGACACTGCACACCTGCATGCCCCCAGAGACACTGGGGTGGAGGCTGGAGGAGAGAAGAGAAGGAAGGAGGACCTCTTTATAGAAGCGTTTCCCAGCTAATTACAAACTAGGCCACTGCAGATACATAGACGAAGAGACGCCATGATGTCTGAAAAAAGATACTGTCCCTGTGACTTACATCAAATATAGGCTAGGCTAATGATAGAGCTACAGTAGCGGGGCTAAAGACTCGGCTTCTGAGCCCAGGCTGGCACACACTGACCCTGCCTGTGTTTTAGGACAAGTTTTAGAACTGGAAAATTTTCTGAAATTGGAGGCGTCACATTGTCTTCAAGGAAAAGAATGGTGACATCAGAGAACAATACATAAACTCAACCATTGGACTATAGGGATGAGAAATATATTGAAAATAGACTATATTGGTATAGAACAACCGGCCAATACCAGAAGATAATGCTCCATTCCAGTGAGCTGCCTTGTTGTCTACTGCCTATAGACAGCTATCTTCTAAGGCAGCAATCTAACCAAAATGAAAAATGATACATGAAATCATAAAACTATCTACACAGGCAACCACGCTAACAGCTCAACACTCTTAGCATGATATAAGCTAACACGAATTATAAACACAGCATACACAAATACTGCGTGAAACAATCACTTTTTAATTAAAAGGACTGTTCTTATTGTTACATATCTGAATGAATTATTTTTATAAATTAGTTTCTCAAATCCGCCCACAATTTTTTCACTGAGGTCACAATGCATTCTGGGATGCTGGCTTAGAATTTGGCCAAAATAAGGTATCAAAGATGGCATGAATTTGCCTTTCTTATGATGCCTTAAATGGATAGTTTACCCAAAAATTAAAATTTAACAAAAAATTAAAAAAATTAAAAATACAATTACTCACTCTCATGTCCTTTCACACCTAAGACACATGCTCAGGACACAAATGCCAATTTCATGCCAGTATGTTTTAAACTTCTGATTACTATGCTGTAATTTATTTGATTTTTTTATTTTTTTGAAGTTGTAAATAAAACTTGGAGATTATTGGAGTATGTTTTGCGAGAAAATACAGTAATTGCACGAGAATACTATCTTTCTACTTCAAAATTTTATGTTAAATTCATTTCATGTTTAATTTCATAAATTTTGTTTCTATACTATTTTTTTTCAGTGCCTGTTGTGCTTTATGTATGTGAATTGATCGAAGTTTATATGTAAATAAAAGCCTATTAAATCTGTTCATCATATAAAGCAATCGTGTCTCTACAGAAGAAATGGATTAAACTGCTTGATTCACATTAATTACTTTTACTATGACTTTATAAACCTTTTCTAGCTTGAAAGTTTTGGTTGCATTGGCTCATTCAGCCCGATCTCACGGCAATTCGTACATATTTTACGAGGTGACTAATTCGTACTAATTTGTACGACCCCACTCCTACAAATTCATACGATTTTTGCTAAATCGTACGTATTTTACGAGTTGCCAATTCGTATGAATTTGTACGAATGACATACACCTAACCCCGCCCCTAAACCTACCCGTCACTGGGGTTTAGACAAATCGTACAAAATTGTACGAGTGAGGTCGTAGGAATTCGTACGAATTAGCCACCTCATAAAATACGTACGAATTGGTCGTGAGATAGCGTTGGCTCATTGGCAAAAATGTGCCTCTACCTACATTTTTATAAAACTTTTCCAAAATGTACCTTTGCACACAACTCACTGCAGATTCCAACTGAAACAGACACTAGTGGCAGTTAAACACCATCGACTTTCAGTGTTCTTCACAGAAACTATAATTACAGTGGCAGATGAAGAGCATTAACCTTTTATCGTCACTCACCGTACCTTTCATTTTCAATCTGCCTCAATACACACAACACATATTCAGGTTCATCTGTTTCAGACTCAACTGAGTAATTTAAATCAAGCACACTTTGTGCCCAGATTCATTTTAGCGTCAATGAAAAAGATAAATCTGCAAAATCAAGAAGCTAATGAGAAATTCTGCATGCGTAATGAGTCTCAATCTGATCACAAGAAACTGGCTTGCTTTTCTGTATGCTATGTAAGTCCTGTTTGACTGCTTGGTTTAAACTCCTCTTTATGTCCTCACAGGCCTTTGACATATTATTTGTCTCCAAACCACAGTATATTTACATTATCAACAAAAGTATCACCATGAGTACTAGTGACAGCTGTTTACCACAAGTTAACGACTCTGAAGGAATCCACAGTACAAATGAACAATACTTCAAACCTCAGTTTTACTCAGGTTTCATAACAACTATGATGATTTTATGTGAAAACGATGTACTAAAATGGAAGCATTTTTACAGACAACAATGTTGTCAAAACGATCCCTGTTTACACAGATCCGCGAAAAATGACTTAAAACACTGTACTATGCATTAGGCCACTATAGTTTGTATAAAACGCATGCGGATAAAATCAACATTTTCACAAATTCGTTTTTTGTAGTTTACAAGGAGACGATAACAGTATAGTTGTCAAAAACTGCCACTTTGAAACACGTGGACCCAAAAACGCCATTGTTGTGTGAATGAACGGCCAAAGATATAAAACCCCTTAAATATAAGTGTTTGGTGTATATATAAGAAAGGATTCCCAGCAACGTGTGGGCAGTCCCTGTTGTGCAAGCACGTTTGTAACGCAGGGCCATTAATCAACATACACACTGTTCCCAAGCTCTCTGCTGACGGCAAAAAGCACACACAACTCCATAAGCACTTACAACGTACTGTTCCCAATAACAACAAGCTGGCAGTTCTGAAGGAAGAGGGAGGCTGCCATACTTCCTGAGAGAGAAAACACTACAGGCAGTGCACAGCCCCACCAAAAACCCTTACAAACACTCACTGCCACAAAAACATGAATGAGAGGACTATAAATATAGTCACAATGAGAACACAGAGAAAGAGCACAAATACTGGCCCCTGAGCCAGACAAACACAAATACACATACACACAGAGCAAGGGGTAGTCATTTTCATCACAGTGGGCAAGAGGAAATGTGATTTACAAATGATGAGAAATGAAAACAGCGGGGAGGATGGGGGACACCGCTATAAAATCATCGGGACAAATGTCAAATACGTAAATACAAATGTATAGGCTACACTAAGGCTGCACAGTATTGCAGTGCATACAGTGTGATTATAGAAATGTCTGTTAGATACAACATGAAGAGGAGTTTAGTTGTTTATTGTTGCTATAAATTTATCAACTTATTATCAACTATTTTGTGTATCCGCTATTTTGCAATGGCTTCAAACATGGCTCGTCGAACAGAATTTGGTTTAAGTTTGGGGTCAGTATTTAGTAATGTTTTTGAAAGCAAGGTTGCATTGAATATATTTTAAAATGTTATTTATGCCTGTGATGCAAAGCTGAATTTTCAACATCATTACTCCAGTCTTCAGTGTCACATAATCCTTCAGAAATCATTCTAATATGTTTTCTATATTTGCTGCTCATTTCTTATTATATTGAAAACACTTGGGCTGCTTAATTTCTTTTGTGTAAACTTTGAAGTTTTGGATGCTTTGATGAATATAATGTTATAATTATATTCATCAATTATATTCATCATTATATTTTATTTGTTTTAAATAGAAAAAATGTTTGTAACCTTATAAATGTATTTACTGCTATTTTTGTCTCATTTAATGTTTAATTGCTGATTAAAAGTACTAATTTCTTTCATAAAAAATAAAATAAAATCTTACCGACCCTAAACTTCTAAATGGTAGGTTATTAATTTAAAATGTTGCTTTCACTGTTTTGAGTTTGAGTCTGCTGTTTTGTATATTATAAAAAGGCTTCTCATTCATTCATGTTAATAAATACTTTTAGTAATTTTGGAGTTTTCATTCTTCAGGTTCTGAAAATAATCAGAAATAACAAACAGATAATAATCAAATAACTGAAAATGCATCCTAATAAGAAAACAACAACGGTTGTATTTTCTGTTTCATGTCAACTTTAAAGTGAAAAGCGAGCACTGAATACTGAAATGAAGGCAGATCTGAATGTGATTGGCTTGACTACATACATAAGCAGAGAGAGTCGATCATATCACAGGAAGAACAAGTTATGACATTTAAATCCAAATTTGGTCAAAAACACATTTATGCATTACAAATTGTTCACAATCACAATAAGATCAACACACATTAAGAAAATAAAATCTATATTGATTTCATGCTGACTTTAAATATTCGCAAAGAAAACTGGTGTTGATAATGGATAACAAAAGTCAGTGACGTAACAAGAGTCATGGATCATCTGCATTACCTCTGCACGAGTCTGTCAAGGTCATGAATACAGTGTCTAAGTGCAACTCTCAGCTGATATTGGGAGATATAACTCTGTACCTGCGAATTCATGACAGGAACATGCAAATCTATTTTCCAAAGCAAACATCAGTCCAGGGTGCCCTCCCAGACCCTGGAACATATTATTAATGAGTCAGGACACTGTGTTGTTTAGGAAACATGATGTTTCTCATTACCGCACAGCTACAGACAGAATGCCACAGTGGGCCGCTGCCACAGTTCCCTGGACATTACCAGGGAAAGGTAGAGAATACTAATGCAGGGCTTACGCACAAACACACACACACAATCTCATGCCCTGAGCAATGCTGGAACCGGGTTGGAGGAGCTCGGCTTGCCATTTTCCACTGGCCTGCTGATGCCAGCCAGAGGTGGTAAAAGAGAAGCTTCCCTTCTACCCACCCACTGAGAATGGATTTGAAATGATGACCCACAACACTGTGGCATAATCACCCAGCAAGGAGCTGCCCGATAGTGACATACACCTTCTGGCCTTTAACAACGGCCCGTGCATGACAAGAAGAGAGGTGGTTGAGCAAAGAGCGAAAAGAACAATACAAACATGTGAAAGGTCAAGCATCGCACACCCACTCCAGCATAAACAAGATAAATGGGGTAAGCAAGAAAAAAAATGGCAGCAACTTTTTCGCAATCCGCACTATAATGCTCTGGATTTGGAAATTTGAAGCTGTGCTTTCTGAAGCAATGATGACCTTCTCCATCACTGACAGATCTTGCTGATGTACTGCACCCAACTCCTCCTCTTTTTTTTTTCCAGAGATCAGTGTGCAATGAAAACATTGCGCCTTTGCCATTTTCCTCTCATCCGCATCCATCCGCATCAGCTGGCACTAGAGACATGTCATTCTCACACCTCTCATTCAAATCGTGAGCTGATACAGCAGTGCTACATTAAGCTGCATTTGATGGAAATGCATCCGGGAGCCTTGTGCAGGGGGTGTAGTGTCAGTGCCATGGGGAACCTCCGAGAAGCATTTTGCTGGAAGAAATGCCTCTGCAGTGAACCCGTTACGCACAACACACGGATGCAAGCACAACCACCAATCATGCCTTTATAATAATGATGCCTAATATTGCATGGGTGTGATAATGCATAAAGCTATTTTAAGATGCATTGCGCAATAGCTAGACGCTATAAGTAGTAAAGGCTACTAAAAATGTTTAAATATGCATTTTTATATGTAGAAAACAGCGAAAGTTTGAATGGGAAAATATATGTGAGTTAGGGATTCTTCTCTGCAAATAAATAGGCTAAGTAAATAAATAATAAATAATAAATAACTTCGTCATGGTGTAAAACGATCGTATTTAAGAACATAGCGCTCACCTGCCAACAGTCTGGTTGGCGAGCTGTCGCATCCGATTGAATTGCTTCTTCATTTTTGTATTTTTTTTTTCTGCGTTAACACCTCGAGCGCAAAACAATCCGCATTTCTCTCAAAATAAAGGGACGTAATCCGGTGCGAACATCCCCGTTATTCCCATCACACGCCCTCATGGCAAACCGAAAGAGGGTGGAAATGTCCTAAGATGCGTATTTCAGTGCATTTTTGCGCTGCTGCTCGGCTGAGATGCTGCTGGGCGATTCTCAATCGGCAAAGTGACAGCAGCGGAACGACGCGAGCGCGGTGCAGCATGGGAAGTGTAGTCTTATTACACACGATCCATGTGCCGAGCGCTTTTCATTTAGTTCGGTGGACAGACAGGTATGCAGTGGTGGCGTTTAGTTTGCACTGCAGTGCAGTTCACTCGTTTCAGACAAGAACGCTTTCAGACAAAAACAATACGTGTGCTCTTTCGCAGCACACTTAACCCTGTCTACTTAAACAGCAGCAGGGCAAAAATGTTTTAAACCATGAAATTCTGATTCAGAGCATATGCTTTTAGAGGGGTTAACCCCTAAAATGGGGTTTACACAACTGTGATTGACACAGTTGTTTAGCAACAGACAACCAATCATAAACAGCCTCGGTTCTTACCTCATTAAATATTCATGACTTTGTACAGTAGCAACTTTCCCGCGGTATCTGAGGGAAGCTGTAAAACGTAGGTGCCTTGACATGATGACTATTAAAAATGAGCACATTAGTTTTTGAGGGTTCACATGCAGAGCGAATGCGGTAATGGGCAAAAATTATTGTTTATTATTATTATTATTCAAATAAAATCTTTATTTATTTATTTATTTATTTATTTATTTATTTATTTTTACTTAATCAGATTCTGACCTTGTCAATATTTAGCTAATGCATAAGACATGGTGAGAAATCTTGAATGAAAGCACATGAGTGATAAGAGACAAGTTGTGCCCCAAATGACACACCACGCTATGCACTTATTCTAGGCACTGTGTTCTCAGCCGTCTAGTGTAATAAGATTATTTTGTCATCCAACATCGGAGTCTAATAGCCCATACCCCTCCATCATCCGGGCATGTGGAGTGGACTTTTTCTTTATGGAATATTCGTTGTGCACACACTATATGACACTATTTATAGACTTGACTTGTGCTAACAATTTTTTATTTATTTATTTATTTATTTTTTGCCATTTCGGTGGCTGCAATTAGCCTATGTGGGTGGCAGTTATTACAGGGATTTGTCCGATCAGTTACGTTGACGTTATAGGTTTTATATGAAAATAAAACTTTACAGTAACAACGATTAGGCTAATTAATAAAGTAGCCTACTAATCCAAGATAAAGTAGGCAATGAGCCGAAACATGTAAGATAACCCTATTAGCCTATATTTTCCAAAATGCCACTCAAAATTTTACCAGCTAGTAACCAAGTTAGAAGCTGTAAAATCATAATAGCCTACTAAAGAGCCAGTAAAATAATAACAATAATAATAATAATAAAAAGTAATAAAAAAGGACAAACACTATATTAGTTTTGAGAAGGTTATTTCCACAGGGAAATGACCAAACATGAGCCATAGCGTTGCGAATGTTATTTATTTCCACTGGGAACCGAACACGAGCGGAAATCTGGGGCTTTGTGCAGATGACACTGCCATCTTGTGGCTGCTTTCATGTAGTTTGACCTGTATTTAAAGGACTTCCACAGCCTCCTGACAGCCAGCAATTGCATTACTGTTAATTGTAAGAGACAAACATATTGTATGATATCTTAGGTCAATTTCGGTGAGATTTTTAAAGCTTGGTATGATTTATATTCATACATTTTTTTGGCAACCTTGTTGTAACTGGACATCAATACATTTTCACACATTACAATAAAAAGATGCAGTGAAACAAAAACGAACAACCAAAAATGCATTTGTTATAAGAATAAGAATTTTCAATATGTAAGTAGTGCTTTAATCTCTTGAATTGTGACTAAAAACATCACCGTGAACTGTTCATCTCAAATTTGTCCTTCCAACAATACTTACATAATTTTATATGAGAAAACAATTAATCTGTTCATGAGCTGTGTAACTCAGTATGATGGGGAAGATGAAATCAAACTTGTTAGATGAAGATATGAGAATTAGAAACATTCTGAGACAATTAGTATAAAAATAGAGGCGTTGAAATGGTGATGACAGCCATTTTAACAATGTTACAAAGGATAAGATGATTGTGATTCACACATCTGACACAACAGCATATTGTTCGGTATTTGACAGATGCAATAAAATCCAATACCATATAGGCCTACAGCAGCCTAAAGTGAACAAAACTGAAATGGTTTGACAATTTTCTTTCATGCTGTCTATAGAAACAGGAAGTTGGTGCAGGCTTGTCTCTTTTTGTGAAATAGGCCTTAATAAAAACATTTAAAACAGCCAAAGCCATTTTTCACTTTCCATTGCTTGTTGATTGCAGGAAAGATGACATATAATACCTAGCGAAAGCTATCCAGCATTCCCGTTAATCACAGTTGCTTGGCTCTAATCACCGCTTGCGTAATTAAGTTCTTAAATGCATTTTTCATTTTGCCACATTCTCGTGGACTTCACTATCAAGTTAAAATGCTCAGTTTATTATTATTATTAACCTTTAATATTAATCTTAAATTGCAAATGTGTTGTTGCAAGTCAACAGAGGTATGTATTTTAATATCAGCTGGCAGTGTGATATGGCCACAGCCAATGGCTCTGTTGCTCGACTTCACAAATATTATTTATTTATGTTTTTTTCTTCATGTTTTGCTTTTTTTCTATCATTTTTATTGAAACATGCATGTGTACCTCACTGAAATGCAAATATATCTGCAGGTGATAATCATTGTCAAGTGTCAATCATTTAGCCTGCAAAAATGATTTTTTATCAAAAAATAAATACAAATTACAATGCTACCATGCAAAAAATACTATGCCAAAACAAACTGTCATGTTACTGAGGATAACAAGTTAGAAAAGTAAATAAATTGATAATTCTTGGGGTGCAGGTGCTCCTAGAAAATAATATTACTATATATTATTTTAAAAAGTATTATAAAATATTGTAAAACTGTCTCTTCAGTTTTAAATAGCAATATATTTAACCATATCTGGCAACTTGACCAATAAAAATTAAACAGATCTATAAGCATTTCACAGATGTCTTTGTACATTACTCATATACTGTACAAATAAATTGTTGCCATAGTTCTAAAAATGAGTTCTTTGGAAGCTTTAGGTGAGTAAATAAGCAAACAAACAAACAAATTGTGGTTATGAGGCCGCCCCCTGCTTCCCACCCACCCACTTGCAGGTGAAGCCCTACTTCCAGCTTCAGGAGGTCCTAACGCTAAACCCGCCCAGTTCTAATCTAAACTGAAGTATGTGGCCATCCTGTAACCCCAGGGTGTGCATGTGAAACCAGGTACTCATGTAACCAGCAATGAGCGCTCATGTGACGACACAATGACAAGCGTTTTTGTTTTATTTCTTATTTGTTTATATGTTGTTTTGTTATTATTTGTATGTTCCTTTTTTGTGCAATAAAAAAGCACGGCTGCACTGTGAGTAGTGAGTACACTGAGCGCTTTAGAGTGATCTGACAAACATGTTAGGCATGGTTATAATGTGCGTATGTCACATTGCTCTGACAACTGAACCAGTGATAACATTAATTTGCGAATGAATAATTCTTCTGAGTCCTTTCTTTACAGTGAATTGGCAAAACGCGTCGGCTCACTTTTTATTTGGACGTTTAGTCTTGGATCTTTTTAACTTTTAAGTCTTTTTATTGGAATTAGGCTACTTAATGTGCTCAGGACACTCACTCGCACATGAATGTTTTCTAAGCACCGACAGTCGAGTGAACATTAATCGCGAAGCTTCACTCGCGAGTCTGTTTTCAGAAGTAGTTTGACTAATAACATGCAGGTATTGCCCATAATCGGCCAATTATGGCGCGTGAGAAGGTGAGATCTACAGAGAACAATGAAAGTGATGCAAATACGTGCACATGTAAGGTAGGGTGACCATACGTGCCCTTTTTCCCGGACTCGTCTTGGCCAGGATATTGTCCTAAAATATCTAAGCTTTGGCTTTGTTTGCGTGTGCAGACCGATCGGTGTAGTACCATACTGACAGTTCCTTAAGCTTTCAAAACGCTCTCAAGGGAACTTTGAACACTGATCGGTCTGAGCCGTGCCGCTTTAAGTCAAACACACCTAATGTAAGCGTATTTGCATCGCTTTGATTGTAGATCCCACCTTCTCACACACAATGATTGGTCCATTATGTACAATGCCTGCATGTTATTGGTCAAACTACTTTTTGATCATTACCTTCAGCAAGTATGAAAACAGGAAAACGAAGCCAAAACAAATCATGGCAAGGACGTGTCCGGGAAAAATGGCACGTATAGTCACCCTAATGTAAGGTGTGTTTGTTCGTTCAACTTGAAACGTCGCTGTGCACTGATCATAGTATGACACCAAAGTACGGCGAGAGCGATTCGAATGCACGAGGTCTGCTCTGTACGCTGTTCTGTGTCAGCCGCACCACACAGATATGTTGTTTTCGTTCAAATCAAAGCACAAATAAATGTAGAAAACATATCCGTGTGGTGCAGCTGACACAGAACAGCGTACGCAGTTTGCGTCCAGTGGATACTCTCCAAAATGGCGCTACAGTGACGCGGAGGAGACGAATTGTTGAATAAAGTCATTATTTTTGTTTTCTTTGCGTACAAAAAGTATTCTCTTAGCTTCATAAAATTACAGTTGAACCACTGATGGCAGATGGTCTATTTTGACAAGGTCTTTCATACTTTTCTGTGCCTTGACAGTGGTATTTACTTGGCAGTCAATGGCACAGTCACAAGCCTCCCAGTTTTCATCCAAAATATCTTAAAAAACAAACCTTTTATGGGATTGGAACGACATGTGGGTAAGTGATTAATGACAAAATTTTCATTTTGGGGTGGAATAACCCTTTAAGTGTATTTTTAATTAAATGCTATATGTAAATGTTGGAATCAACATTAAGATTAATAAATGCTTTAGAAGTGTTTTACATTACTAGTTTATGTTAATTAATGTAGTTAACTAATGTTAACAAATGGAACCTTACTGTAAAGTGTTACCATTTTGGACAAAGAAGCCGCAAAACTACAAATCTGGTTTATTCTTCTTAAGCACATAATTGTGAGACGTTACTCTTTAGTTTGTGGGAAAATTGTTATACATTTTTAATGACCTCACAAATTTAGAAACAACATATTTGTACTTTTAATAATTCATTGGTCACACTGCAGGATTACTTGAGTGCACTGTAAAACAACTAAAAGATTATTATAATTGTGAAAACCATATTAAACATAAAGCGCCTAAAAATGCACGTTCCAAATACAACGCATTTACATTTTGACCTAAAATCTCGTTGTTGAAGAAGGTTCATGAACATTTGTCAAGTTATTTGTCAACTACAAATAGAACAATCAAAGCTTTTCAAAGAAACTACAAAACTAACTCACCCTTGCATCACCCCTCCTCTGCAAACTGGCGGTTGTGCAGTCCATTAGTAGTTAATGGGGCAACAGGTGGGCAGTGCACTGAGGCCTAAGGGTTCAGAGGCCTCACTGAGTAAGTGATACTGAAAAATAGCCACTCACTTTTCCTACCACAGGGGCCCCATTAATCTGGATGGCTGGAAATTGAGAGGACATCCTATGAGCCTTGATCTCAACCCTCTGACCCCAACTCTGTCATTCGTTTTTATTAGTCTGGAGTCAAATGTTAATCACATCTGAGCATTGACGAATCTTTTAGTGCTGCCAGACCTGTGCAGGAACCGTGCACCAGCAAACAAGCCGTTGTGGATGCTCTCCTGACTGTCTTAAATCAAAATGAAGGGACTCCCAAGCATGTACATTCCCCCAAAAAAGACCCCTGCCTCTGAATTGCCTTTCGAAGCTCACTTCATCATCTCTTGTCATACTGAGAAGAGACAGGAATGTAAGAGGGGAAGAGGTCAAAGGGGAAAAGGCATAGTGAAAATATTACTGAAAACATGAAGCTCATGAAAACAACACAATTATAATTTCATTAGTGCAAGGGTGGTTCTGTGTGTTTACTTTATGATTTACAAATAAATCCATGAAAAATACCTACCTTAAAATCAAGTTATTTTTGTGTCTTCCTTTGACTTTGCTCTCTGGTGACTAAAGTGCAGCCTGTTATTAAGCTAATAAAGCTGTTTCCTCAAAGTTCATGACCTTTAGTACCCCTGACCTTTGCTGTTGATCGTACTAAAATGTTCTGCTTTCCATTTGAACTTGCGTGTAGGATACTTCTGCTTGACATTGCCGACTTCTGACCACAAAGGTGTTCCTGACGTTAAGATGATGATACATATAACTAGCAAGTCTGCTAGCAACCAAATTGATATGCTGGCTTTCACTCGTCAGTTGATTAATACAGAGGGTGTTTTTTTTTTTTTTTTTTTTTTTTTTTTTTACATACCTATTTTCACTGTCATGTAGAAACCCTTTTCTTAGTGATGGATTTTATTTGATTAACAATAGACATTTAGCATTTACTGAAAAATAAGTACACTTTAGCACACTTATTACAGAAATAATATACTACACAAAAAAGTTAAAATTTATATCAAATGCAATAACTTCAGAGTACTTTTCTAACTCACCTAAATAGGATTTAAGTACATCTTTCATGTAATTAAATAATTATATTAAAATTATAATATACGTTAAAGTAAAACTTTTCAGTTGGCATTAATACAAAGTGCAATTTTTTAAAGTGTATTTAAGAGTGTCGTGAAAGTGTCATTTGTTTCATTAATATATTATCTGCAAATACAGTTGAAGTACACAAGTGGACCTTCAATACAGTTAAGCACAAGTGGGGGTAATGCAAAATGATCCTAAATTTGAAAGTCTTTAATCCTTGTATTTACACCATAAATCACCACTTCCCTTTATGATGTGGCTTTTTGAAATGCAAATGTTGTTATCTGATACCCTTTTCATTCTGTTAGCATTGATTAAGAACAAAGCTAACCTGGGCTAACAGGCACAGTTGATGTTAGAGGTATCAAGTCCAGGTTGTGACCCATAGCTGGACCCTCCCATCGTCTGCAGGGGAAGTTCATACACAACGTGTGATCAGACTTCTTCACAAAGAGTGTCATTTTACCATCTATTGAGAAGGAGTAGTGTTTGAAGCTGTGCCTCTTACAGCCAATTAAGAACTTCATTAACAGTGTGTTGCTTCATAGACTGACTTCTAAAGCATCTAATGTTAGAGGCCAAAAGCACTGTTATTACTAACCTGTCTGTGCACGGCACATGCCTTTAAACCAGAGTACTAGGATTAAAATGCTTTTCCAGACTGGAGAAGTGCAGAGACCAATCTTTAAAGGGTGCTGGAGTCATGACTATCCCCCTCACACCTTGGCTAATGAAAATGCTCTGAAATTAGAAGCATTAAGAATTTGCAAGTCTAAACTGGAAAGGTTATTTCTAGATGGATTGAGTGACAGAAAATGATGGCTATCTCCACAGCTTTGAGATGCTAAATGCAGGGCAGGACGATGGACCTGATAAGCCAGTGGTGGTAAGCTAGCGTCTCTCTAGATGTATATTTATCAGCCTTTTCTTCTTGTAATGAGCATGCAATATTTCAGGAGGTGAATATGCAAAATTCGGCAACAAAAACTTATGGACCTATGGAATGGAAATTCAAAATGTGAGAATGAAAATTATGTCCAAGAGCTGCAGCTTTATAGGAAGAGTTATAGGATACTCATGCTACTCATTGTAACTAATGCTAATCAGTTTTTAATCTACAGATTTGATAATTAGGCCTTTAAATAATAGATAATCAAATATAAAATGGCCAAATTTTGTTGTCCAAATTAAAGGCTGTGATAATATGTATCTGTTTAAACATATATTATGTGCAAAGAAAGGGGCTAAAATGTAAACATGCATGTACACTACAATAAAGAAAAACAAAAGCACAGACTTGTTTGCCCATCTGGATATTACATTTATACCCCAATAATGCCTGTAAAGTTATTGCACTCATAAAAATGCAATTATTTGTGTTACATGTAGCATTTTAACCCTCATTTAACGTCCAACAAAAAGTATATTTAATATAGCAAAATGTAAATTTTTGTCAGAATTATTGCACCTCCCTTCTTTTGCACTCGTTTAGTGCAATCTGTAAAGACTTGATTGCTGTCATTTTGCAAAATGGAAATACTACTGTGGCTCTACATTTACATACAAGGATATAACCTTAAAATGTAAGTTATGCACTGATGACTCAATCTCACAGAAAAATGTAACTTTTTTATGAGGTGGCAATTTTGTATGAATTGGAATGGTGTGAATCAAACAAAAACACGATTTTTAGAAAAAAAGAAAGATCGACCCCTAAAAATAACCGTCAAAGGGGTGTAAGCAGTTCATACAAAAATGTATGAATAAGATCATATGAATTCATACTAATTAGCCAGCAATTCACCAAAACTTACAATAGTTACAAATTGCCATGAGAGTGTCTTGAAAAATCTGATCTGTAATGCATTACATTACACACATCTGTGAGAGCACCTGATAGGCCAAGATGCATTAAATTATAAACTAATTCATTTGTTTGAAGCTCATAATAAAAACAACGCTATCTCACAACCAATTTGTACGTATTTTATGAGGTGGCTAATTCGTACGAATTCGTATGACCTCACTCATACGATTTTGTACAATTTGTCTAAACCCCAGTGACAGGTAGGTTTAGGGGCGGGGTTAGGTGTAGGTCATTCGTACAAATTCATATGAACTGGCAACTCGTAAAATACGTACGATTTAGCAAAAATCGTATGAATTTGTACGAGTGAGGTCGTACGAATTAGCCACCTCGTAAAATATGTACGAATTGCTGTGAGATCGGGCTGAATATAAAGCATTCACAACTTAGGTGGTGCACTTTTCTCGCAACAGTTCATTCTGTGTTCCTCGCTATTTTCCACATGTGTTTTGTCCTTAGATATGCATTGTTTTCCATGTACAGCATGCAGCAAATGCGATTAATCGATTATCATATTCATTCATTAAAAATTAACATCCACTTTAAATGTATAGAAAAGTGCAGCTGGGACATTCTTCAAAATATCTTGTTTTGTGTTCATTGAAAGAAGAAAATCATAGAGGTTTGAGGTGAGGCAAGTAACACTATTTTCATTTTTGGGTAATCTATCTTTAAGGGTCAGATCAGGAAGAAAAAGTTCCTTAGGGTTACAACTCATGGCACAAAATGTTTACCAAAATACTATTGCATGCCTGCAGTCAAATGAATCACTGAACTTGAATTCTCAGACAAACAGAGATATTATCTTTATGTCTATATTTATCTATTTCAGACATTTAACACTGTTGTCACTTAGGCCTCCTGAGAAGCAATTTAAAACAGTCTGGGGCTGCCAAAGTCAGTGTGTAGGTGATAGGTACTATCCTCAGGCAAGGCCCACCCATGCAGCTTAACATCTTCTTAAATTAGCAGCATCTAGTGCACACCTTAACACACACCTGAAGAGGAATGACCGAAGGTGTACGGCAGTGTGTGTGTGGTTTGTAAGTGTAAAACAGTGACATAGAGCAGCTGCTCAGGGGAAAACATTACTGTCATGTTGACACAGAGGAGAGCAAATGAAAACCAAAGTAAAGCCCTCTTTGTTTGGTTGTTTAATGACGACATTAACTGAGGCTATTCATTAAACTACATAAGACAGTTTGAGACCAGATTGACCACAGTACCAATGATGGGTGCCAGACATCTGCTCTGCTTTTGGCTTGACAGATTAAAGAGGTGTTCGGATCATGCTTGATTAGATGAACGAAAGATGGATGAAGTGATTCAGTAGGTTTTCCAGTGTGTGTGGATATTTCTTAGATCTGTATTTTAAAGGTATAGTCCCAAGAAATGATAATTCACTTACCCTCACTGAAACCCATATTATTGTTTTTTTTTCTTCTATGGTAGACAAAAGATGGATTTCTGAAGCATATCCTGGCCACACATTCACCAGTGACTGTAAAGCTCCAAAAAGGATTTTTACAAATATTTGTGCTATTCTTAATGAAATCTTATGAAATCTTATGCTTTTTTCTGCATCCATGTTAACAGATTAGAGCAGGCCAGTGTTGCCAGGTCTTCAAACAAAACTATCCCTGTGGCCAATCAAAACGTGTGACACAGTCAAAACTCAAAATATGTCACTCCCATGTTTAAAAAAACAAACATATTTTACAGGCATTGTTAATCGTAATACATAATTTCAACTTCAAAGTCAGTATATAGATGTAATGATAAGCAGAGTCTGTTTATATAAAGGAGCTTACAGGAGCTCAGTCTTCCTCCTAAAGAAGTTTTATCATTAGTAGAACATTAAATGTGTAAATATTTGAATATAGGCCTACACATTTAGATCAGATACAATTTATGTAATTTATCAAACCTTTAACCCACAGAAAAAAAAAAAAATAAAAATCAGCCCATGGCAACAGTTTGAAAGTAGCCCAATTTTGAGAAGACTTGGCAACCCTGAACCCTGGACTGTTGTGAATTGGTGAAAAGTTAACAATTAATTAAACCATAGAAATGTCCAAACCATGTGTGACAATGTATACATTTAATAACATCAAAGAAAAATGTGCATTTTGGAGACCTCTGTTTGTTTCTCTCTTCTAATATTCTGTTTGCAGTTAAAAAGGTCATTGTTGACTCCAGGTGTTGTTTGGACTGAATCCTTCAGCTTTACAATATTCCAGAAATATTACTTACAACAATAACCCAGCTCTGCTGTACCTACTCAAATTGTCTTTTTAAAAACCTCAAGATGAAAGCTCTCCTGCTGGAAGGCTCTTGAATGCTAGTAATAATCTGGGTTTATTTGTACTAAAATTTGTCATGTAGAATGCAGGCTGCAGCTTTAATTGTGTTGCTTTAATGGATGACCTTGTTTCCCTCAGCCTCTGCTTGAACTCCATTTAGATGAGACTTCAGTCTGTAATTTAAGGAAGCCTCTTATCATTTCTCTCTCTTTCCAGCCTGAGGGGACATACGGTTCACCGACGGTCACAAACTTCTGGGTATGATATGTCAGCAGGGGTAAATGCTAAAGAGAACACGCAAACTGAGTCTAATATCATGTTTGCAATGGAAATCGATGGTAGATGTCTTTAAACAGATGTCTATATTTGATGGTCCTAGATGAAGAGAGGTTTTATGTATCTGTATGTGTCCTTCAGCCCCGCTTTTCACCATGTTTTGACTGGGGATGGCTGAGTGCTTTGTGTGAGGGACCTCACAGGTTTCTCTTCTCGGTCCAGATCAAAGAGAACAATAGGCTTGGCCTCTGGTGAAGTTAAAGGGATAGTTCACCCAAAAATTACCCCATGATTTACTCACCCTCAAGCCATCCTAGGTGTATCTTACTTTCTTCTTTCAGATGAATACAATCAGAGTTATATTAAAAATTGTCGTCTTCCAAGCTTTATAATGGCAGTGAATGGGGGTTGAGATTTTGAAGCCTAAAAAAGTGCATCCATCCATCAATCATAAATTGGGGGTTGGGTTTGGTAATAAGGGCCTTCTGAAGCAAAGCGATGCATTTGTGTAAGAAAAATATTCATATTTAAAACTTTATAAACCGTAATTTCTGTCTGTTTTTGTAAGTCATATATACCTAGGATGGCTTGAGGGTGAGTAAATCATTTTCATTTTATTTTCATTTTTGGGTGAACTATCCCTTTAAAGGTGGTCTTCAGTTTGAAAAAAATAAATAAAAAAAATCCTCCACCACAAAAACTTTAAGAAGATTGACTATAGAAAAGAAAAGCACATGCAGAAAAAGGCTGGAACATGGCTTCATGAATTCACTTCAATTTACCAAACAAGCATAACATAATTTACCTGACTTGCAGTAGAGAATCCTGGAAGAGTTTGAATAATTAATGCAATCAGCCATAATCATCGGAATTGGAATTGTACTGTGATTCTGATGCCAGACTTCAACACTGATTATTTTGGAACAATATTATTCTGCTCTAACGATTGTTGTTGGTGAGACATGACTGTGAGGGAACTCACCGGAAACTCTTTGCACTATAATTTTGTATTTGAACATTTCACCAGTTCTCTATAGGTATGAAAATGTAGCTTGCATAATGGGGGCCATTTAGGGCCCCCTTCCCCCAACCCCTTCACCCCAGCCCCTCAGTATCTTTCACCCAGATGCCTAATTTCCTGGCAGGGAACGTCTTCTGCAGACAGGCTGTTCAATGTCAAAATTATGCTCTACATCCTGATCAGTTTCCTGGAGCAGTTTGGCACAACTTTTGCAGAGCTATTTCTCAACAACATTTCCAAAACGGTCAAACTCATCTCAGTCTCAGCGAACAGAGAACAGCTGTAAAACAACCAATGAAAACTAGAAAAGTAAGCTGTGCCAAGACAAACTATACTGTTGGCTTGGCAAAGAATTGTCTGAAAGTTTTGAAAACACCTCAAAGTTTGAAGTATATTTAGGGCTTTGTTTGAATACTGTAAGATCTGTACAGCATTAAGAGTCGGATAGGATCACTGATCAGTTTGTGTGTTTTAAACTACACCATCTCAATGGCATTTTCTGTATGAAGGAATTGGTCATTAACCCTCATTATTGAAGCAAATGCCATTTTATTCCAAGGGAGCTTTACAGAAATAATGTTTTTAATATGATCCCCACAGTCGGATACTATGTTCATTTTTCCCTTATTTGGGAAAAATATGACGTTAAACAAATAATATCAAGCTATCCAGACATGTTCTGTAAATATACATGCTTTGATAAAATAATGTTTACTTGCAACCCTAAAGTACATAAAAATATGAGTTTTGAGACACCTTTGGGTTCTGTATTTAGCCTCAGTCGCTAAATCAACCCTGTCACATGAAGCAGATGAATTACATCTGGACTTCTTCACAGCAGTTACTGAGACTGATTGTGGTCCATTGTAAACCTGAAGTTGACTGAAAAAAATCCTATTAATTTCTGCTGCATATTGTGTTGTTTTGACAATTCAATTATCTATCGGTCTGTCTGTCTGTCTATCTATCTATCTATCTATCTATCTATCTATCTATCTATCTATGTGCCTGTCTGTCTGTCTGTCTGTCTGTCTGTCTATCTATCTATCTATCTATCTATCTATCTATCTATCTATCTATCTGTCTGTCTGTCTGTCTGTCTATCTATCTATCTATCTATCTATCTATCTATCTATCTATCTATCTGTCTGTCTGTCTGTCTGTCTATCTATCTATCTATGTGCCTGTCTGTCTGTCTGTCTGTCTGTCTGTCTATCTATCTATCTATCTATCTATCTATCTATGTGCCTGTCTATGCCTGTCATGTATCCCAGTCTATCCCTATCTATCTATCTATCTATCTATCCTTGAATCCAGTCATCTGATCAGATCGTGTCTATCTATCTATCCTATCTATCTATCTATCTATCAACCGTCAAATCCGTCCGTCCGTCCGTCTGTCTGTCTATCTATCTATCTATCTATCTATCTATCTATCTATCTATCTATCTATCTATCTATCTATGTGCCTGTCTGTCTGTCTGTCTGTCCATCTATCTATCTATCTATCTATCTATCTATCTATCTATCTATCCGCCCGTCCGTCCGTCCGTCCGTCCGTCCATCCATCCATCCATCCATCCATCCATCCGTCCATCCATCCATCCATCCGTCCATCCACCCATCCATCTATCTATCTATCTATCTATGTGCCTGTCTGTCTGTCTGTCTATCTGTCTGTCTGTCTGTCCGTCCGTCCGTCCGTCCGTCCGTCCGTCTATCTATCTATCTATCTATCTATCTATCTATCTATCTATCTATCTGTCTGTCTGTCTATCTTTCTATCTTTCTGTCTGTCTATCTATCTATCTATCTGTCTGTGGTATTATTGTTTTGCATTATAGAGTTCATGAAGATGTGGATCATCGGGGCTGATAGAGTCGTCGTAGAGTCTCTGAGAAAGAGAACCAGGGCAGAAGTCAGAGGTCAGAGACACTGAACACGCAATCCTGCCGAGGAGCCTCTAAGCTCAAATGATTAAGTGGCCTTTTGCTTTATAACATTTGCCAGTGGCAACATAAGGACAGAATAGCTGGATAAAGCTGTCTCTAAAGGATAATGCCCTGAAATCCAAGCGGACTTGGACCTCAGAGAAGAAGATAAGACAGAAGTTCAACAAGCCGGTGGGAATTTATAGACATTTAAAACAGTCTTAGCCAGAGCAAATTACTCTGGAGCGTGACTTAAGGACCCTGAGCAGTGCGTTGATCTGCTTTTCTGCATAGTTAATGAGCCTGTCATTAGCGTCACTGGAATCTGCTCTTCCTGTTGTGCTGTTTGTGCTCCTGCTGAAGACGGCAACTAATGAGGGCACAGACTGCTTTGCTGTCATCTGTTATCTGAGTCACTCATAATGCTCTATGAACTTACTGATATAAATGGGTAAATTAAACATGTAAAATACCTCAGATGTTGTCAGAAACATATTTTGATAATGAAGGAAAATGATCAAGACAGGACATGAGAAAGTTATAGATCATATCCAAGAGTATCATTTAAAAGTAAAGAAATTCCCACTGAAACTTGGACAAATTAGAGAATTTCAAATGTATATTTTCTAGGATTCATAGAATAAACAATATTTGTAGAAAAAAAATAATGCAAAAAAATAATTAATAAAATGTGTATAGATGATGTACATTTTTCTAGTTATGCTCTGCTCTAAAATACTGAATTTCTCATTAAAGGGATGTCTGATTTATTTTGTGAATCATTCAGAATGATTTGTGGAGTTCAAATTTGAATTTTAATTATGTAAAAATGACTGTAAAGGCAATGGAATGACAATGGAAAAGTCATGGAAATTCAATAGTCAAAAAGGGTGGGAACACTTAAGTAAACTATTTTCATGAAGGCTTACCGGCAGTTAGACAATGTCATGGATGCAGTGTTTTGACCATAAATGATAGAAGAGCATTGCAAATGGTGTAGAAATGATTTTAGTATGTGATTTAATGACAGATCAGAGGAGCACATGTTAACACGGTACAGTTACAGATATTCCATTGAGGGAGATGAACAAGACCACGAGTCCTTTGATGTGTCAACTGAACAGCTCTTAAATCTCTCTGAAAACACACAGGCGGCTGGTGTGTGTGAGTATGTGTGTGTGTGTGTGTCTATGCATCGTGAAGCATAACGGACCGAACTGATCTGCCTATATGCTCTCCCGGATGCTGGAGCAGTCTATGGTCTAGATCTCTGCACTCCCACCCCTCAGGTGTCTTTTGTTCCCACCACGGTGTCCCTCCCTTCTAGTCACAGTTACTTTGAAGTGCCAATCAAATCAAAAAGAGGCGCTCACAAAGAACAAACCGCTAGCACAGAATATATTACTTTTTTCCTTTGTCTCTCACTCAGTGTCCTTTTGTGCATTTTTTCCACTTTGTCAAACTCTTCAACACGTAATGGAATTATTAGTACATAAAAAAATGTAACGATATGACATAGCAGGGTCATGGACAGCAGGTAAAAACAATGCTAAATGTGAAAGTAGAGTGTTCCAGCATAGTTTTAATGGCAAAATAAAAAATCAAACCAAACCAAAAATGGTTCTTCTATATGACATCACTGTAAAAACCCATTTTGGAACCTTTATTATTGACAGTATAATATTTTTTCACATTGTCTATTATTAGTTCTTTGTAAAAAAAAAAATTAATACATTTCAGTGTTTGATTTTAAAGACATTGTGTTTAATAAAAACGTAACTGTTGTGTTGCCACGCTCAGTGTAAATTATGGGTCTTGAAACAAAGCCAGAATTGCTGGTCCATGTTGAATTAGCATTTTAAATAGATTTACAGACCAGAATCAAGCATTTGACATCAGTCTTGATTTTGTACACCTTTCCTAGAAATTATCACTGTCATTCGATCGACCTCACAGTCCTCACTTCACTGTAAATTTAACATACAAAAACTGGTGTATAAACAATTTTCTCTCAGAAACTGCTAGTAAATTTCATGATTAATTGCAAAGAAACAGCAAGTTGTATCTGTTATGTTCATGTTTTATGACGGATGTAAGTGTTTGTTTTGTCACTTTTTATTTGTGGAGGGGTTGTCCTGACAGGAAGCAAATGTGTTTCGCATGCAGGAAGTGCAGATACAGTCATCTCACACACATACACACCGTGTGGTAGATGAGATAAAGGGATTAGCTGACTGCGGTTGTGTGCTTCAGCTCAAACTCTGATTGACATGGCAGCTCTGGCGTAATCCTGATAATCCTGTAGAATGCTACAGGTGCTGGAGGTCCAAGGCCTCTGACCTGAGGCCAAACTCACTCTCATGCACACACACACACACACAAGCGGTGAGATCTCAAGTTCAACAGTTCCTTAACTTTACCTCCCTATTCTAGAATAACATCATTTTACCCTACATCTCTTTTCATGCTAAGTGTTTGGTGCCACTGTGACATGTTTATAGCCAAGAGCGAGAGACGAGCAGCGGGAGATACACAAACATCTGCTGGAATCGTGCCTAAACAATTCTACATTGGGAATCGTCCGTGAGACGACTGTCATTTCTCTCACAATGCTTAAACAAGCAAACAGAACTGTTGTTCATTTTTATTGCACAGCTCATTGCATGAAGAATTGGTTTATGTTTCTTTAAGTCATTCATCATGAAGAGACTTGTGCAAAGCCTGGTATTCTGCTTTTTAGAGGCACATTTGCCAGTGTAATTATCAAAACGATTAGGACCAAAATTGTATGTTTGTGTTTACATCCTTGTAACATTTTCTTAAGGACAGAGAAAGATGAGTCTGGGCTCATATTTCTTATTGTTCTTAAAGCTATTGTTTCTTTCATTTTCATTAAACTGCTTTATAAATTATAATGTAAAGTTAATTGTTTTAATCTAATGTAGTCATGATGATTCAGTCATAATAAAGAATAATGTAACTTGAATAAAACTAGTGAAATTAGTTTAATTATCACGTTTGGCTATACCTGACAACCCATTTTCTCCAGTGTGCAGCACATTTATTATTAGAAATGAAATAACATTGTTTAAATGTCCCATACATGAATTTGCGTAAGGGAGACCAGGGCTAGTTGTCACAGGGATACAGTAAGGATTCAGTAAGGATGCATTAAATTGATCAAAAGTGTTTTATTATTATTATTATTTAGGTTTTACAATTTTTGCACAGCACGGTCAACAACTGTTGTTTTGTTGTGCTATATAAATAAACTAACTTAAACTAACTTACAGTAAAAGTGACCGTAAAGACATTTCTACTTCAAATGAAAGCTGTTCAGCTGTTTGAACTTTCTATTCTTCTAAATAAATAAATGCTGATGCTGAAAATTCAGCTTTGCATCACAGGAATAAATTACATTTTAAAAGATAATCAAATACAAAACAATTATTTAAAATTGTAATAATATTTCATAAAATTACAGTTTTTACTGTTTTTGCAGTCTTGGTGAGCATAAGAGGGTTCTTTCAAAAACATAAAAAAGGAACTCACCCACCCCAAACTTTTGTTCAGTTTTGTAGTTCAAATCACAATCATTTTTCTTCAAAGCAAGCTGTGACATTTTTATTGGCATACTTTTTCATGAAATAAACTATTATTTGGCAGGTTCCTGTTTCCTGTTTATTAAACTAGGAATAAAATAAAATAAAATGATTAAATAAAATGCTTAAGCCTTAAGAGCTTGGGCATGAGTTCCGATTGGCCAATCCCGCTGCCAATCACACGCCCCTCCTCTTTAAATAGCTTTCACGGCCTGTCGTTCACTCAGATGGCAAGAACCAGTGGGAGGCGACGGAGTGATGCGCAAAGACGCGCTCGTGCCAGTGTAACAACTGTGACTTCCTACATCACTTCTAGATACCAAAATGAAATGAATTCAACATCTGCCGGGGACTCATGCTCCTATGTTTCCTCTCCCGCGGAGATGCCTGCATGTTACAGGGACCTATGCGGAGGAGCAAGTAACTTTGCCAATATGCCCTATTGGACATTGACATTACACACAGGGAAGTCTTATGGAATATAGTCCGCACTGTCACTCCACTCAGCCGGTGAAAAACAAACTTTTCGTGTTCTGCATCATGCTGTCACTGTGGGTGTACATGCTGTACTGCTGCGTGGGCTACTGCTCCACCACACCGAGCTTCATGATGGAAGAAAGGAGAAGTAGGAATCCACTCAGACCCCTCCAGAAACAAGACCTGGAGGTGTTCCTCAAAAGCCAGTCCAGGGACTTACTAAACAACGAGAGTGATGCTGACAGCAAAGGAGACGGCTGGGAGGAAAATAGGGGCGATGTTGCTTATGACGAGGACTCGGGAGTAGCAGGTGCCCTGAACGGGTCCGAGACCAAAAAGTTGCCCCAAGCGATTATAATAGGGGTGAAGAAGGGCGGGACGCGCGCGCTTCTCGAGTTTCTGCGCCTCCATCCTGATATCCGCGCGGTGGGAGCGGAGCCGCACTTTTTTGATCGCAACTACGAGAAAGGACTCGAGTGGTACAGGTACGCTTTTATAAAAAAAAACAAAAAAAAAACACGCTGTTATTCATACATAGACTACGTTTATCTTATCGTCAGGATAAAAGCGGATTAATACCGCGGAATTATGTGGCTCATATTCATCCCAGTAGTGACACATAAACCTGTCGGTATTGTCATATTGTGAACTATGGGGGGCTTGAGGAGCTCTTACTACACTGTTCAAGGTTTTCAAGGAAAAGAAAAACAAACAAAAGGTTGACGATTGTTTTAGTTTTTACATAGCCTATACTTGCACATAGGTCTACGTTTCGTGGGGTTTTCGGAATCGAAAGAGCAAATTCTAAAATAGAATTAGCCTATATTAATATTAGGCCTAATAATAACGGACCTCAAAAAACGACGAACTATAACTAAATATCCATGACCTTTATAATATAGCAGAACTGGAAAACTTTTCTTGTTAAAAATGATTTGTGTAAAGGATTTAGTCATTGGATATTACATTTTACATATCACAAACATAACTAATGCTGGGCATATGCTGCATTAAAAGAAATCGAGGGAGAGAAAAGGCAGCTTGTTGGATGCAAACATGTATAATTAGTCACACCGTTATGTTGGATTTATGGGAATAATTCTTTCCAGCACAGTGTAGTTTGGTAATAGTGAACTAGACCTAGATAAAATCTAGTTGGAATGACTCAAGACAAACATAGACTAAATAAACATTATGCTCTCTGCTTGTGTAACACCCCTCACAGTCAGGTGCATTTGCACAACATTATCAATCTGTGGAGGTTTGACCCTCACCTTTGATTCCTAGTATTTTTATTCTTTTACCAGACAGCCATATAGAGAAAACAGATTAAATTGACTATGTTTTCCCTAGTGTGATTTTACATTAACTTTGAGTGAGTTGAATTAGGGGTTAATCAGGTTAATTGGGACATTTTTCCCCAGTCATCTCAATGGCAAAAAGTGTCCCATTTTACCTGAATTCACCCCAACACAGAAAGTTGTTTTGGCCAGTTCCCAGTTAACAGGGAACGTTCTCAGAACTTCCCAGGCTAACATTCTGGCAATGTTTTCTAAAAGTTCTTTCAGTAACATTAGTAGAACTTTCATTCAGAGTTATCTATCAGGTCTTTAATAATGTTCTCAAGACGTTACCAAAAAAATGTTATTAATATGTAATTTATGGAACTTTTTTCCTGAAATGTTTCAGTTGGATGTTCATCTAATGTTAATGTTTTTTAAACATTACTTTTGGTTTCAGAACATTCAAAGAGTAACACAAGTATCATTAATGTTTGGAAAATGATAAAATGGAATGTTTCCATTAATGTTCATATAACCAAGAAAAAAATGGATGTTTTGAATGTCATTGACTATCACCAATAAATTTTCTCCATTTAGTTATTTTGGCCAATCACAGTTCAAACTAATAATCAAACTATGCAATTTGTTTAATATAAACAGCAATATACACAAAATGAAATGCTGACACATTATGTTGGAAACACTAGCAAAGAAAAATGCACCCCAAAGCTTTTTATTGTTCGAGCTGATATATAGACTTTCTGTGGAGGAATCTAAAGTCCCAGTTCCTTCGCTATTGACGCACAGTGGGAATACAAGGAAGAGGCAAAGAGCAGGATGAGCCCCTTTATCCAGGGAGCCCAGCAGACTAATTGTGAAGCAGAAACATGGAGAGAGAAGCATGTAGCCAGGTGGCCAAGTCTCCTGTGGAGGTATTGAGGTCTGCTGCACTGTTAGTCCAACACAGAGGAAGCGTCCATGTGCTCCCTGTAGGAGGCGTTCAGAAGGGTGACTGAGCACAGCAGGGCTTTAGTACATGCAGCGCGACTTTCCATACAACGCTTTTGAAGAAACAGAGAAGCTGATCAATTCAATAAACTGGCCATTCATTTGTGGATATTTATGTTTCTGTTTCAAATATTGAACCATATACCCCTTAACACATTACAGTTATGCATTACACTATGGCATTACAATATGAACCATGTAAAGTGTAAACCCTGAAATATTAGTCAGAATATTATGTTTGTTTTTTTTAACTGAAAACAGTTTAATGAACCTTCAGACAAAATATTAATGAAAATATATAGGTAAAATTACTATACTAATTCAATGTAAAACCTCAATTTTATTCAGAGGCCCAAATTGAGCAAAAATATGAAATTTGGTGCAATTGTTAATATTTATATGGCCAAATATATAAAATTCTGATTCTTTGTAATATTAATCAATGATATCTTAATAACAGTATAACAGACTACTTGTATAAAATGCATATAAATTTAAGTTTTCATTTACAATTTCTCAATAGGTTTTAATAACATCATATTTAAATAGTTAATTTTATGATCCAAACTCTTTATTGTGTCAGTCAAAACACACAATGTAATGCAATACAGTGATGACTGACAGATATAAACAAATAAACATTCCTCAAAAGCCTGATGTATCATAGTTGATACTCACATTTTTAAATGATTTTCATAAACATGATGCATTTATAATCAAGTAAATGTGAAAATATAAGTGTTGATCTTGAAAATATTACTAAAATATAAAAATTTATTCAAGTTAAGATTTCAGCAAAAAGACAATTATGCTAACAGGCATTTTACTTGATTTTTTTTTTTTTTGTCTACAATTATTACCATATTCATATAGCATTCAGTATACAGTATTTTATATTCTAGAATAGTGTGATATTACAATGGTAATTTAGTCTTCATATCTTGTTTTCAAGTATCTTGATTATAAAACCCTTAAAATGTTATGTTGGTCAAGATTACTTCACAATGTGGCAGTTTGAGACGACACAAAAAAATTACAGAGATGCTTTCAGGAAATGACGTTGTGAAAAGTTCTCTGACGCACTCATACTTATTGACTCCGAAGCAAACATCCCAGGAGTCTGATAGAGTTACAAGGAGTAGCTTCACTGTAAAACTTTACTGTAAATTTACAGGCATTTTCTAACAGTATTATACTGTATTTTCATAAAACAGTAGCATTCTGTATATTTTACAGAATGTCTGTAAATATACAGAAGTTTTCTTATTTTTTCAGCCAACTAAATTTGTAATACAGTATCATACTGTAAATGCATTGCATTGTGGGATATATTTATTCGCTCAATTCAAATGGTCACCAGAAGAAGAAGAAGTAACGGTACTGATGTGAGCAGTGTAATACAGTGAGCTAGTTATTAGCTTGAGGTGTAATTGAACAAAATAATTATTCGCGTTATTAAGATAAGCCAGTGGTTTGTGAATCTTTGTAATTAGATTTTATGCTTTGTGAGCTTAGTTTAGCGTTTCAAGCGTTAGTGCCTGTGGCGCAGCAAACAATGGACAGACCTTTGCCTGAGCAGACGTGGAGATAATTTGTCATCTGAATCACGGTAACCTGTGCCTGAGACGATGCTAATCGACTTATAGACATGAAGATGGATTATTGTTCGACTGAGTATTGATGCGGTAAACGCCGTTCTCTACATTGTTTCCACGAATGGTTTGGTTGAGGAACGTTAAACTTTAGTAGCAAGTCCGAGTAAACGAACTGTGGGTAAAAAGTTGGTTTCTATATTCGCACATTCACACTGTTCCGCGTTCGATAACTTTTCTAATTATATGCAATAAAGTTATTTTACTAATTCTAATCAAGCGACATCATTCTTCTCACACCATTTTTTCTAATCGGTCATTAGGGCAGTATTGTTTAATTTCATATTTGCCTTGAATCTCTGCTGAATGTCAATATAGCATTAGCTACAAAAGTAATTGAATGCAGAATCTGAATGTGAATATAAAACCAACTTTACCTGAGTAAACAATTCTCCTCTTTACCAAGTAACTTTGATACTTCATATATCGACAGCATTGACCATGTCTTTCTTTTACGGCCCATAACCAAGTTATATGTAGCTCGTTATATCTAGCTCGCTAAATTATATCAATTAAAAGGTTAACTCGTTTAACTTATCACAGTCTCAATGCCTTAGATGTTTATTCACACCTTCCTTTAATCCAACAATCAAAAACAACTTAAATAGCAAATAGACTTTATTCATGACATAGCTACAGTTATTATTATTATTATTTTTTATTTTTTTCCAGGGTGAACAATCTGATGAGGATCCGGTGCTAATGTAAGTGCTTCCAGTATTACATGGTCGTAAAAAAATGTCAGTTCTATGATCATGCTTTTTTCGTGTTATAATTTGCCAGCACATGAAAATCCATAGTCATGTTCTCATCCTTCATTTCAAATGTAGTATTCCTGATTGCTTCCATGTCTTCCATGGTCCTACAGCTGCTCCCACACTTGCAGAAATTAGATGGTTTTACCCTTCAAGCAGATGTAAGTAGAGATTACTTAACAAATCACATTTATTTGCAACACGCTTTATGTCTTGGTTCTGTTAATGATGGTTGTGCTGTCTTTTTAAAAATTGTTTCAGGTATCCACCACTCCATCTGATGTCCAGCAGTCTCATTGCCAGAAGAACACAACTACTATATAATTCTTGGTATGTAAACAGTAAAAGATTAGTACACCCTAAAATGAACATTAAGTCATCATTTATGCTATGGAAGCATATGGGTAGCAAAATTCAGTATTATGCAGTATTTTCAGTATTGCAAATTTTGTATTATGCAAAATGGCAGTGCATGTAAAATGGCAGTGCATTTCTGTATTTTAATTTACATTTTACCATAAATATGTGCAAAGTTTAGTGCAAAATGGAAATTCAGTTATATAATTTACATATGATATTTTCTACAATTGTGCATCCTGTTGCCAAGCCCTGCCTTGATGTAGCCTAAAGATTGACAGGTCGGGGGCGTGTTGCATTTTCAAATACATTTCGAATGCATTTTCAAATCCACATTGACTTTATATTCATCATGGGGTATTAAATGAAAATGCAATTGAAACGTCTTATATGTAAGTGACAATGCATTTAAGAAAAATAAAAGATATTTTAAATTACTCTCTTCCTTTTTACTGCACCTTTGGATCAGAATGCATTCTGAAATTACAATTATCATGTGGTATTATGATGAAAATGCAATCCCAAGTGTCCTACCCCTAAGTCTAAATGCATTTAGGAAAAAAAAAAAAAACATTTAAATAAAAATTTTGCTACAGTTTTTGCTTGGACATGTTAAACATATCTAATCAATTTGGGTAATACATTTTCATTTCCATTTTGCAACTTATAAAGTGTTAAAATATGTTTTTAATTTGTATATTAAAACTAGTGTAGGAAATGGCAAATGTAAAATATATAATTGAATTTTCATTTTGCACTAAATATTACACACATGTATGGGAAAATGTAAATTTAAATACAGAAATACATTGCCATTTTACATATTGCATTTCAAATTGAATTTTGCTACCCATATGCTTCCATGCACTTTGGTGTTGTTCTAATGCCGTATGACCTTCTTTGTTTTTCGGACCACTAAAGGAGAATAATAAAAAAAAAATAAAAATCCTGCTCACGCTTCTCCATATAACATCAGTGATAGTGACCAGCATCAAGATTTACAAAAGATACAATAGTATCACAGAATGTTCCCATGCGAAACATGTCATATATTCTAAGTGTTCTGGGGGAATACGATATGGTTTGGTGAAAAACGAACCGTAATTTTAATATATTGTTTAATGAAAATCCTGACACTGACGTTGGTCTTTTGTGCTCGACTGTGCATTCATGAGATCCTATTATTATGCAGTTTACATCTATAGTTGTGAACTGTAAATAGTTTCCTTGCACATATTTCAGGTTAGTTTTAATATTATTAATTGAACTATGTATAGACAACTAAACAGAACATAATGGATTTAGTAGTTTATTTGAAGTATTTCTTTCTTTTTTTATTTTCAGGTCAATCTCCCTAAGCAGCAGCTAGATGTTGGGCAGCCCAACTTTGTCTCTGGCCTTGCAGTGCTGTTTGTATTATTGTAGTTTCAGCCTCCAGTATCAGGAAGGTGGCATGCACCCATGCACGACTGAGGTTAGCATGACTACCATTGATATATATGATGGTGAATTGTCACCCCTTGCTTGTTTTGACAGTATTTGTAAATACTTCGTATTTTTTAACATGCATTTGCTACAGTTGATTATAGAGCTGAATGATATAATATGCTTTAACATTATCATAACAGTCATACTAATCACATCTGGTGCAATTCTCTGTGCTGTCTCACAGAAGTAGTACACCCTCACATTTGTAAATATTTTATTATATCTTTTCATGTGACAACACTGAAGAAATGACTTACTGCACAATATAGTAGTGAGTGTACAGCTTATATGTTGTAAATTTATATCCACCTCAAAATATCCAACACACAGCCATTAATGCTCTAACTTTCAGTCCTAAAAACAGTACCAGAAGCTTCACACAGGTTGCCACTGGAGTCCTCTTCCACTCTCCATGGCCGACATCCACGGAGCTGGTGGATATTGAGACATGGCTCCTCTTCCGTTTGAGGATGCTGAATGCTCAATAGGGTTTAGGTTTGGAGACATCGCAGCTTGATCCATGCCTTTACCCTCAACACTTTAGCAAGGCAGTGGTCACACGGCTTGACACCATCTGAACCAAATAAGTTTATCTTGGTCTCATCAGACCACAGGACATGGTTCCAGTAAACCATGTCCTTGATCACCTTGTCTTCAGCAAACTGTTTGCAGGCTTTTTTTGTGCATCTTTAGAAGAGGCTTCCTTCTGGGACAACAGCCATGCAGACCAAATTGATGCAGTGTGTGAGGCGTATGGTCTGAGCATGACAGGCTGACCCCCCACCCCTTCAACCTCTGCAACAATGCAGGCAGCACTCATACGTCTATTTCCCAAACACAACCTCTGGATATGACTTCAGTACGTACACTCAACTTCTTTGGTGCGACCATGGTAAAGGCCTGTTTGGGAGGTGGAACCTGTCCTGTTAAACCACTGTGTATGGTCTTGGCCACGTGCTGCAGCTCAGTTTCAGGGTCTTGGCAATCTATGTAGAGCAACAATTCTTTCAGATTCTCAGAGAGATCTTATGAGAATGCACTGGAACCTTGTAACTCTGAGTCACATGACACCGGGGGAGAGAAAATGGCTAATTGGGCCCAATTTGGCTGGCTGATTTTAGACATTAATGGCTGTGTGTTGTTATTTTGAGGGAACAGCATTTACTATTATACAAACTGCCATTTCACTACTTTTTACATTGTAGAAAAGTGTCATTTCTTCAGTGTTAATCACATGAAATATATAATAAAACATTACAAAAGTGAGTTCCGCTCTGGACTCTGTATATATTTACACTTTTTTTTTTTTTTTTTTCTCTTTTCTGTCTTTTAGATGGTTTCTCAACATCAGCCTTTAGATGTGCATCAAAAACCAAGAAAGGAAAAGTGACTTAAAAGAAGACTGGACATGTTGTGTACAAAAGAACAGTACTGTAAACCCGTAGGTTTCCTCTCTTCTGAAAAACTTAAAGATTTTTAAAAATATATTTCTGAAAAACCTTTCCATTCTTTAAAAGTAAATAAGATTACTATATGTTGAATTACTTGCTAATTGTTTATTGCATTTTACATGCATTTTTCATTTACAAAAAATAATAAATAAAGCTGGCATTTCAGCCAATATGTTCATATAAGGCAATTTCCTGGTCTTTTCTTCAAAATAAATAAATGTTTTAAAACTCAGAGAATGTTTTCTCTTTATTTTGTGACTACTGTTATGAAAAAGTATAATATTTTTAATTTTGTAAATCTAAGAGTACTGAAAGAAACTCAGGAATTACAGTATTCCCTGTAAATAACACACTGTATACTGTAAAAAATAAGTTATATAACAGTATAATACTGTCACAGCAAATACAGTACTAAACTGTAAATGTTGTGTACAGTAGTAGTCCTGTAAAAATACAGTAAGTGGCTGGCAACCCAGCTGCCAGTATTTTACTGTAAATTTACAACGAAAAGTTTTACAGTGTTGTTTGTGGATGGCAGATGCTGGCAGTAAATTGAAAGCGAGTCTATTGAGTGAGATGGTGAATGTTTCAAAAGAGGATCTGTTGAACCCCTGAGGTTCTGCATTAACCCCAGTGAGAAGGAGCAGGCAATTAGAGTGAATTGTGTTGTTTCTTTCTTCACTTTGTATGCAAATGTGCTCAGAGGGTGAAAGTGCTTCTTGAGAAACCCAGCAGGATCTCCCTCAAAAAAAGCCCAGAGAGGAGCAGAATGAGGGGATTCTTAAAACATGCACGTAACTTTTCCTCAGTCTTGAAAGATGTTGCTGTTGTGTTTACTGATAAAATTGCTGCTAGCCTTTGTGTGGGATGGTAAGGCACAACTAGAGTGATGGATTTGTTCTGTGTGAAAATGCACAAAGCCAGTTGCTTATAATTTATAATCCCTTGGCTCTTCTCTTCACTGGCACATAAAGGGAGTGTAGCGTTTCTGTTCAAAACCCTAGTAAGCAACCTTCCTGTTAACTGCCTAAAAAAAAACACATGGATCCTTAACTCAAGCTATACTGTCATTTATACAGCACACACTCAAATATTGTGTGAAATAGTCCATTTTATGTGAAGTACTAATGCTGCCTGCTTAGGGCAAGGCTGACCTAAAACCTATATTTTCTCTGAATGTTATCATTGAATTGAGGGAGAATTCAAAACTCAGGTGTCTTAGTGATTTCCAGACTAGAAGTGAAATGATTTAATTTTCCCTATATTGTTCTATATCTTTAAACAGATGTAAATTCTGAGTTATGAGAGTACACAAATGCTAAGACGTCATAGTTCGGTCATGAAAGGACCTGCAGGCCCCCACCTTGTGCTTTGATGAGGGTCTGGAACGTGTCCCATAGAAACTCTGTCAGATTATTTGAAGTAGCTGCATACCACCTCTTCTCGTACCCTCCTGGGTTTTTTGACAAAGTGACATTCCCACAAGAGTTGAAATGACACAGGCTAAGCACTCATTTTGCTTGTGAACAGGTGGGTAGGATATACTTAAGTAAAAGGGTACGAGGCACTGTGCTCTATTTTAAAAATCGTGGCTAAAAGGGCTTGCAAAACCTCTAGGTGTAAGGACAGGATACAAATTTTCTTTAAATGTTATTTTGTTAAGCTAATTACAAGAGATGGCAGCTAATGCCTCTATGGGTGGTGCACAGCAAGGCAATATATAATATATAACACACCACTTTTAAAAATAAAGGTTCTTTGTTGGCTTCTAGGTTCTATAAAATTTCTGTATCTTTTTAAAATAAATCTCTTATGCTCACCATGGCTGCATTTATTTGATAAAAAAAAAAATATGATAAAAACAGTAATAATGTGAGTAATATAAAAGAATTCTCTATTGTAATATATATTAAAACGTAATTTATTCCTCTGATGCAAAGCTCAGTCTTCAGTGTTTCATGATCCTTCAGAAATCATTCTAATATGCTGATTTGCTGCTCTTGAAAATTAATCTTTTGTAACAAGTGTATATTCTTAAAAAAACGAATCATCTTGAAAGAATCACACACTGCATTGTGAGTGTCACTTATGTCCAAGCATGTAATAAACATCTTCAAAGAAGCTGATTTGCATACAGTCTACATAATCATCTAACACAAACGTAAGTATTGCAAAAGCAACCTAGGTGTGCTGTGATTGTAACCACTAAAAACATTGAGAAATTCCACTGAACAGTTGCATAAGCAGACAGCAACTTGTTAAATCCCTGTGCAAAGTGCTGTTCGACCATCTTCTCAGCATCTCAGACTATCCTGAGGGAACTTCAAACAGCACCAAGACTTTAAAGGCATAAACAACAGCCTTTGAACATGCTACCTGATAGCAGATAATGTAAACATAGGTTTACAGAGAGCTCTTCAAAAACAAGCTCAAGAGAAGACACAGCTCACTTCCCTCTAGACAAAACAAGGTAATAACAGCCATCTAACACAGCAGGCTCTCTAATTTAACACTGTGCTGCTGGAGAACTTTATTTCTCTAACGTCCAAGAGTGCAGTTTAATCTTAAACTGTGGCTAGTAAAGTCTTTATCACTATCTGTAGAAGTTTGGTTTTCCTCTGTATTGTTCTTGACTGCAGAGTTGGCTTGCTAAAAATCCATATTTACTCATTTTTTACTCATTTATTAGTAGTGCTTGCTACAGCAAGCAACATCACTATTGCTTATAGTGTTAAGAGTTTTTCTAAACCTTTAACTCTAATTATTAAACTTTGCATGCAACTCAAATTCCATTTACTAGATATGAATAGTTGAAATTATGTGGCTTATTGAGGAGAACATGCTTGTTGACCATGAACATTTATGGAGGGTCCCAAGTTATATCTAGGGTCAATAATATTGTGTAGACAAAAAGACAATAAGCAGCCACCCATTAGCAATTAGATAGATAGATAGATAGATAGATAGATAGATAGATAGATAGATTCACTAAAATATCCAGAACATAGGCTACAATAAATAAATAAATTAATTAATTTTAAAAAAAGTAGCTTAGTAAGAGTATACTTCATAGTCTACTTTCATAAACTAACTTTCATGCAACTTTTGGTGAGTACACAACAGTTTACTATTGTAACACTTAAAGTAAACTAAAAAATATACTTTTATAAACCAAAAGTGGGCCAATTTAGCCCTAAGAAGAAGTACTGAAAAGCAATAGTATTCTGATGAATGTGCTTTTTATTTACATTTTGGTCCCACTTTATATTAGGTGGCCTTAACTACTGTGTACATACATTTAAATTAATCATTTGATACAATGCACTTATTTTGTACATACATGTTTTTACATTGTACTTATATTTTTAAAAATACCTATATGTAATTACATCTGTAATTAATTTCTGTAATTACATTTATAATTACACTGTTGACCCATCCCTTACACCTTAACCCACCCTTAAACCTGCCCATACCACCAAACCTGTCCCTAAACTTACCCATATCCCACCTCAATAGCAGCAAAAGTGTTTTGCAATACAATATTACCACAATAAGAACATTGTACTTATTTTCTGATGCAAGTACATAGTAGTTAAAGGGGTCATATGATGTGATTTCAAGTTTTCCTTTCTCTTTGGAGTGTTACAAGCTGATTGTGCATAGATAAGATCCCTAAAGTTGCAAAGACTAAAGTCTCAAAACCAAAG
>JAFVLL020006681.1:0-25046 GCA_021397915.2 Tor tambroides
GTGCTGTGACGTCTGCTGGTATTGGTCCATTGTGTTTTATCAAGTCCAAAGTCAATGCAGCCGTCTACCAGGAGATTTTGGAGCACTTTATGCTTCCATCTGCTGACAAGCTTTATGGAGATGCTGATTTCCTTTTCCAGCAGGACTTTAGCACCTGCCCACAGAGCCAAAACCACTTCCAACTGGTTTGCTGACCATAATATTACTTTGCTTTATTGGCCAGCCAACATGCCTGACCTGAACCCCATATAGAATTTATGGGATATTTTCAAGAGAAAGATGAGAAACAGTCGATCCAACAATACAGACGAGCTGAAATTTCAGTAGTGCCTCAGCAGTGCCACAGGCTGATCGCTTCCATGCCACACCTCACTGAAGCTGGAGGAGCATCCAGCATCCTCACTGTGTTAAAGGAGCCCCGACCAAGTATTGAGTGCATAAATGAACGTACTTTAAAAGTACTTGAACTTTTCTGTTTTGCAAATCCTTTTATTGATTGATCTTAGGAAATATTCTAATATTTTGAGATACTGGATTTTTGACTTTCATGAGCTGTAAGCTCTAATCAAAATTAAACAAAACAATAAAACAACTTTTGAAATGTTTTACTCTATATGTAATCTAGAATATATGAAAATTTCACTTTTTGAAATGTTATTAAAAAAAATTAACTTTTTCAGGACATTCTAATTTTTTGAGATGCACCTGTATACTTTATGCACATTAAACTATACTATGGTGTTATTAATTGGTGGCAAAATAGTTTGTAAATCGTAAGTGCAAAATTATTCAAAATTTCATTTTTAATATGTGAAGGAGAAGAAACACACATTGACCAAGGGGATCCAGGTGATGAACATGCAGACCAGGTACAGTGTGATGCTGTTGTACTGTACCTATCAAAAGCAAATATGCAAATACAGTTGACTGATAGTAATCGCATAGCTCACAGTGTCTCAACATGTGTTTACTTGCAGCCTCAAGCCACAGGGTGTGTGTCCTGCTCCGCTATTCAAGATTCTGAGGGTGAGCGTGCTTGGTTGATTTACCTGCTTATTAAAACGTATTGGGACTTCAATTATAAATAGTGCATAGTACCCTTATTTTATGAATGTACTGTATAATGTCTGTTTGTGTGTGAAAGTTCTTAAATGTATTGAATCTGCATTTGAATGTATATCTGTTCAGATGGAATCAAATATAAAGTCCATGTGAAAAGTTTTGCATACCCAATGTGCAGTTGCCTAGACTTATTCATTGACCACGTTTCCATGCACATCATCTTTCAAACAGAACTGAAGTGTGTTTCCATCAGGGTTATAAAAAAAAAAAAAAAATGTTGTCCTGCTGTAACTTTGACCTCAATGCAAATGACAGGGCTGTGTAATTTGTTTGTGTTTAGTTGTAGATAAGCTGGGGGAAGGTGCACAAGTGCGCGATCTTGTTCAAGTATTGAGTGTAAGTACACAAGACTGTAGAGATGAGATTTACAACTATTAATCTTATTAACCCACTACTCTTCAATTTATTTGTACTCCAGCCTGAACAGGAAGAAAGCAAGGAGTCACAAGAGGATTTAAATACTTCAGCTGGAGAGCAAAGAGGTAACACTTCATACTTTTGGAGATAAAACTTTATTAATTAGTGGTTCACTTATATTTTATTGTAATTTGTAAAATGTGGCTGTTTAGAAGATGCTGCCAAGATAAGCACTGGAATAGATTTACTGATGGATTTCCTTGATTTGGCTCCCCATGATAAGGTGTTTCGTCTTTTCTCTCATTTATCTTGTTAAAGACTTACTCCACCTAGTGGCTAAAAATATATTCCCCTCATATCATGTTTTTGAAAATACAGGGTGTGTCTGAGTGTGAAACAGATGACTTGCTTGAGGAGTTTGATAGTATGTTATGTTTGCATTCCATATTCAAATGAAAGTATATATATAATATAAAATAATATAAAATATTTTTATTTTTTTAAGTAGATGTTACTGAAGATCTTATTGTTCTTACCAGTGATGGAACGGAGTCCGACACTGCATCTGATGGCACGGTATTATAACCTTACTGTTAAATTACTTGATTCATTAACCACAAACATGTGAAGTGTTTATTGATATTCCTTACTTTGAATACTTCAGCTTCAGGGAGATGCAGTGGCTACGGAAATCCATACTGATGCAGAAGGATCTTCATGAAAGTCATTTAAGTGTAAATCTATTTGGAAAAATCATTAACAGTCCCATTCTTTTCATTTGAAATCTTAATTTCTGGTTGAAGTGAGAACTGATGACAGTGTGCTTCACAGGCTTACAAGAAAAATCAGATGCATCCGATTGCACCAGCGCAGAGGATTCACATGTCACTCATCTGACCCTGAAGGTTGAGGACGCATCTGATGATGTCATTTTTGTTGGCGTTTTGCAAGAATCCCAGGCACAAGTATATGAGCCGGACAGTGAAAATGAAAAGCAGAAACTTGACTAATGTAAACATTGTAAGCCTCTCAGGAGATGGTTGATGTGTCCTAAGAGGCAAGTTACTTATGTAATGTGCTTTGCTTTTTGTTTGTTTTTTTGTTAATCACATTTAAATTGCCACCAACTTGATGTATTAAGTGATTGTCTACCTGATACCATAAACCGTAAAATAGCAACAATAAGCACTTCTGCTTGTTCATAGAGTAGAACTGTAGTTTTGTTTTCTCCTTCCATTACTGTTCAGTGATTTTTCTCTTTGCAAATGAAGGCTGTTTTGTTTGTTTTTCAGTTATTACACAGCCTTTCATTGTATTCCTTAGGCCATTTTGAAACAATGTTTCTAAATTATACTTTACCCATTTTTGGATTTTGTTGTTTGTTCAAATGCTCTTAAATGTTTACATTTGTGAAAAAGCATTTTGCTTTTTGTGGAAACTTGTTGAAATTCTTTAATAAATATGCAACTTTTGTGTGTAGCACATGTATGAACATTACTTAATAGTATGTTACGCAGACGTTTTGTATGTGAAGAAAAAAAAATAAAGATCAGATATTCTGTTTATTAAACAAAATCCCATATACATATAAACAACTGGTGCAGTTTTGTTGCTTTAATGGAAACTACAGTGATATTGAAAAAATAATTTTTTCACTGACCAGAAATTAGTAGTGTAAAAACTGATTATATTGACTTACAAATCAGGGAATCACAGGTTTTAGTAACAGATTCAGAGAACACTGAGGTTATGTTCTAATGTTCAGATTGTTAGGGTGAAACAAGCAGGCTACGATGAATATATTTCACAGTATAAAATTTCATATTTCCAAATAGTATAACATTCACAGAATTTATTGAAAACATTGCATTGATATAAAAACCCACTTAATCCGTTAAAACGTTAAGGCATGACAAAGGACGGTGAAATGTTAAAAAAGAAGTTAAAGTCTATTGCACTGTCTGTTTTGCAAATATGTGGCTGTTAACAAATGGTACTTTTTATAAGTCATTCTGCATAGTGTGTAGTTTTGCGATGTTAAAAAAAAAAACTAATTTACATCAGATCACTGTCTAATCCGTAGTGCAAATTCAGTCGTACTCATACACAGCAGTCAAAATTGAGTCTTATGAAATTTCAAAAAACAGATTTTGCATAGTGATAGATTGGCCCTTTCTCAAACATGTAACCTTCTGACTCTATTTGTTACTTGTGCATTTGCAAGATTACAAAATCATTGTACTGATACACATTTCATGTTACACGATTAAATAGATGACTGTGGTATAGTAATATTAGTTCCTGGAATCAAGTTGTCATCTTTTCCATCAATTAAAGGATCCCACTGATTGAAGTCTCTGTCCATATCTGGAAAATAAAGAGATTCATTGGAAATTGCAAACAAACAAGCTTACTGAAAAAAGTCTCAGGCTATATACAGTAATATTGTAAAAATTGTCTATTTTCATATATTTTAAAATGTCATTTATTTCTGTGATACAAAGCTGAATTTTCAGCAGCCATTACCCTAGTCTCCAGTGTCACATGATCCTTCAGAAATCTTTTTAATATCCTGATTTGGTGGACCATTTCTTACTACTGTCAATGTTGAAAATAATTGTGCTCCCTAATATTTTTGTGAAAACTGATATATTTTATTCATGGTTTTTTGATAAAAGCTCAATAGAACGGCATTTGAAATTTCTATAACATCATAACTGTCTTTAACGTTTGATGAATTAGATTCATCCTTGCTGAACAAACATATTAAAACCCCCAAACTTTTTAAATGTAGTGCAAAAAAATCAATAGAAAGTGATCTGAAGCACACAAACCCAAAAAGGTGAATAACTCACTTAAGTGGCGTTGAAGAAAAGCCAAAGTTGCTTTGTTGGAAAGATCCAAGGCTATGTGTGGATCAATCTCTCCTTTTAGCTTCATGAGCCTTCCAATCCAGTTCCCAGTAAGAAATGTGAAATCTGGGAAGCTCTGATGGACTGTCCCTCTGCCAAAAATAGTACAGCACAATAAAACTAAGTACATTTTTCAGACTAATTTACAACCTGACTTGGAAAAAAAAAAAATTACTGACTTGATGGTTATCATTTTTCTAGGAAAGATAGCAGAGTCCAGTTTCTTCATACGGATGATATTCTCAATCCACTGGAATTTTTCAGAGTTAATAAAAAAGATTGGCTGCTCCACTCCTGGGAAAATCTCCTTGTCCAGAGGAAACATCCAGGTGTCCAGTGCTACACCACACCTAGGAAGCAACATTGATGCCAGGATGATTATTTTGTTTTTGAACCTCTTCTTGCAAACTACATGGCACTACCAACATGCTACTGTAATTAGTTTACCAAGTGAATGTGTCTTTCTTGGCTAGTTTAATTTGTTACTGAAAAATAATCTCTGAATTTAACGCTAAGGTTTTTTCTTAAATTGTTCGCCCTATGATGTTATTTAGAGCGCAAGACAAGATTTCAAGTAGCGTGTCAGTATGTATGAAAATGCATCTAAAAAAAACAGGAAACTTGCAGAGGTTTTCACAGACACCAGTGTGAAGGATAAAGTAAAGGCCAACCGCACTAACTGAGTTTCTCAGCTTGATAAACGTTTATTATCTACCCACAAGATCTCTCATAGTCATCATGATATGTACGGGTCATCCTAGTCAGCTAAAAACATACTTGAATTTGACATCCTTGCACAAACATTCGATCACCGTCGCGCCTCCGAAGGAATGTCCCATAATCGCTATTCTACACAAGTCCATGGAGTTCTGAAATGCAGGAAGGCTAATTGTCATCAAAACTGCAGAACATGATTGAGCAGTTCTCAATTTTAACTAAACTAATTAAGTTTAAACTTATTGTAATATTCACCTCCATTGTCGACAAATCAAAGTCACACTGTAAGACGTTCTCCACAGACTTTCCTGAATTGATGTCAAAGAGAATATCCAAGGCTCTGATACATTCATCTGCTCTTTGCTTTACCTGAAACAAAGGAAATTTGATTCATTTGCATGGAACACAGAACCACAATTCATTCCAGGAATTATATACTAAAAAAAAATCTAAAAGGTAATTGTACCGTCACTAACAATAATTACATAAAAGCATAATGATTACTGGTGGATTTTCAATGCAAGGCAACATAACACAAACATTTCTCGCTGCAAATATCTGAAAAGGTCCTGAGAATGACTAGCATAGGAAGACTACGTTTTGGATATCAGATGAGTAACGAGTAAGTAGATTTTCTCACTTGCTTGTTTCTTAGAGGAAACTCATTCTCGCCCGGTTTCAACGGCCTGTAGTACATCCAAACCTCCTCCAGATTATCAGAGACAGGCTTGGCTATGTCACATGACGGAAGCTTTTTTGTTCCTGGCTCAGTATGTTCTCTGAAGTAAAAAGTTGCAGAAGCAGATTCATCCCTGAAATTATAAAGACATTTCAGTAAAAGAAAAATGCACCAGGCAAAATACAACACATTATCACCATAAGTGATATAAAATACAACACACAACCATAAGTGATCTTGTGATTTTTAACAAGAGTGAGGATATTTAAAGTTTCATATATAGGACATTTAATGCTTTCACAGACTGAGATGATGCATTTCCAAATCATAAATTTATATTTTCTTACTTTTTTTTATTTTTATTTAAACATACATTTATAACACTTTCTCTGTTTTCTTACCTTATTAAATTACATAAAGCTAGTTAAAGTTAACATTGATGCAAGTGTGTTTCTAATACAAAGACTGGGGGAGTGACTCTCTTTTGATCAATGTAATCAATCTCTTGATATTTTTTCCTCTTTTGGAAAATCATGGAAACACTATTGTGGAATTTTTATTTTGCTATTGGGGCAAATGAGATTGCAAAACATATTTGTTGTCATTTCCATTCACCGCTATAAAGTTTACTCAACTGTAACAACTTGTGCTTCTGAGAACTCCGGAAATATGAAATGGTTTCATAGTAATTACTGTAAATGCAAAAAATGAGTTACCTTATTACTTATAAACTGTTAATTAAGTTATAAAAAATATTTTCCCTACAATTGCAACACTATGAAGTATTTCCGTTTACTTTTATAATCTGAAAGGCAGTGTTTCGCCAATCCTACTGTCCTGTGTTATGCGTCAGTCCACCGGTAAACACTTAAGAATGTGATGACCTAGTTTATACTATTGTTTGCATTCTTCTCACACACTTTGACTTTAAAAACATACAAAACCTTTCACTGACATGAGGCAAGGAGAGTTACTGAACAGCAGTTGTAATCGTGTCAGTTTGCGGTTAGTGGCTATCTCTTATGTCAACGTACTGGTCCAGTTGCAAAGAAAAAAAAAAAAGAAAGAAGCTTTTACAGCTAATAAATTCCAATTGAAAGCAAGCACCTGTGCTCCACGGCTGCAACAATGAAGCCCTGTGAGGCCAATTCAACACATATGGCTGAATACAATGTCCTGAAAATACAACACACAAAAACACAGTGCCAGTCTAAAACATTGAATCAAGGACTGAGATCATGTTTGTGCCTGAAACTTCAAATCAACCACACCTGAAAGCTCCCAGTCCATGAGAGAAAATAATAACAGGATATTTCCCATCTGGTTTAAACGACGCATTCCAGGCTGCTGGGATTTTACAAGACCCTAATGCAAACAAACATACGTTAATGTCCATAGCATGACAACAGTGGCAACCAATGTTTAACCACATCTCAAAGTGACAGATATGCTGAGGAAGTGGCATGGTTGGCTGACATTTTCAAAGGGCACAGTGCTCAACCAAAAATGCTTACCAAAGAGGTAGTTAAAAATTCTTTCACTCAGTGCTCTGTTCATCTTCATAAAGTCTGCGAGCCCGTTGAAATACTCCCTGCATGGGACCCAATCTGGCAGCTGAGGATTCTCGAACGCTTGGCACGGATAGTAGAGTCTCAAGAGTGTACCCTTGAAGAAATATAAATATATATATTTCTTAGTCTGCTGATGACACACAGACAATTTGTGTACACACAGTTCAAGTGCACACTTACATGGACTGTGTGGCCCACCATCAGGTCTGTGCATCCCACCTGATGGGGTCCTTTTCCTGGCGGGATACTCAGAGTGTTGTTGTGCCCGCTTGAATTACCCATTGTGAAAACAGCCAACCAATTCCACTTAAAAATAAACTTTAAACCTGAAAAACAAGGCAACCACATTATTATGTCAGAGCATGACATGTCATGACATTTTCAAACAAGTTCGTTGACTTTCTCAGCTGGCACAGTTCTTGGTGCCTGACAACTTTTAGTTAACTCAGTGCTTGTTAATAGCAACATTTTGGTTTATTAGTCATATGGATACTCCCATTAGAGAAGTAGCTCATGTGAGCTCACCGTGCTTGTCAGTGTAATAATGACTGCCTACACTGTTATGGTTTACATAAATACAACAAAAACAGTTAAAGCTATGGCCTGACAATTAGAAAAATATGCAAAACCTTTATGAAAATCAATGACGAGATAGGAAGTGGCTGTCAATGGCGAAACCAGTGACAACGACCAGCTTGTTTACAATTAGCATACTAGCCACTGCTATGGCAAGGTGTCTAAAAACTTTTTAAAAAACTCATGACTTACCCGACGTTGACTTTGACCATTCATATATCTTCTTGACCAGAGTCAGCTGAACGAGTCTGCCGACAGAATACATCGACGATAGCAGGGCTACATAAAGTCTCAGCTGAACTCCCCGCTGAGCAGGCGGAGCCTCATCCTGACCGCGACTCCATACATATGTGTCACTGTCACAGATCCTGCTGAATTTGGATCACTGTGGAAAATGTGTTGATTTTTTGGTGAAAGTCTTTTTGTGAAACAAATCTTCTAAGTGAATGATTCGTCGAAAGAACGATTCGCACTGAAAACACATCCCTGCATTCTTGCCTTTAATGACGGACTGTAGCGCGAGCCAATAGCATTCGAGTGCGGGCTGTGAAGCAGCATTTCATTTGTTGGACTTACTGAACGAACACGCCCCCTTCACTGAACAAATGAGTTCGGTTCAGAAGTTAAAGGTGCCGTTGGAGATCTCGGAAAATGCTAACTTTAGCCTGATAGCACTGAAAGCGAATGTCCCACCCTCCCTGCAATCGCCGTCCAAAGCCACGCCCCCTGAACACACATACGCTCAAAGAGCAGAATACCAGAGACAACATTAAATTACTACAATAGGCTACATCAACGGTCCAGTTCAAAGCAAGCATATATGTTCCATACAAAGGGCAATTAAAGTGTGCTAGATGTGAATTTAAATGGTATTTATTTACAGAGGTATATTATGTCACACTTCTCTAGTAAGTTTCGTCTGTGTGTGAAGATGCTGCGCAGCGCAATCCGTGAATGAATGTTCCGAAGTGAAGTAAACTTCAACGGATTTCCCCTGCTCAGGGAGTAGGGAGCAATGAACACTGTGTAGGGAGCATGTCAATCGGCACACAGTTCATGCACGTAGCTCTCTTCTAAGGAGCTGGTTATCTGAATCGGGTGTGTTAACTAAGCGAGACATGCAAAATATGCAGAGTGGGGAGCGCGAGGACTGCAATTGGGAACCGCTGGGCTACATCATGTGTCATTCACCGGTGAGAAAACTTTATAGCACAGTTAGTGAAAGTACTACAATACCAGGAAGGAAGATCGGGTTGTTGATGTTTGCCTGCCATTCTCGCTCTGTCTGCAATAGCGTGCGTGAACGCGCTGATGACGTGTCATGTCTGCGCGAACAGGGTGCGCAGAGGTATGCAAATACATACCTTGACAGGCAGGTAGGAGAGAAAATTAAAACGCTCGGACCGAGCGTTTTGATTGGGCGAACATTTCTTGGTCCTACACCTTCCACAGAATATATAAATACAGATAAATACATTTAGACCACTTAACTTAATGATTGCTATCAGGATGTGAAGAGACTTTCAACCAGAATAACAAAAAATGTTTCTGAAGACAGTCACCTATGATACCTTTAAGAATCTAAACCAGTGGTAGGCAACGTCGGTCCTGGAGTGCCGCTGTCCTGTAGAGTTTAGCTCCACCCTAATCAAACACACCTGAACAAGCTAATCAAGGTCTTCAGAATTACTAGGGCTACAGTCAAGTGAGGTTTTTTTCAGGGTTGGAGCTAAAATCAGCAGGACATCGGCACTCCAGGACCGACGTTGCCTACCCCTGATCTAAACAAACGTGATGCAGTGAGATTCACGGCCAGGCAGAAGAGTAATGACTACCCTTGTGAAAAAGAAGTGCACTTAAGTATACTTTTATAAAGTGTACTTATTGCGGAAATAATATACTTTAAAAGAACACACATAAGTGCAAATTAAATGTTATTTTCGCCGCTTAACTACATTGTATTTGTAATTAATTTCAAATGTATCACATTTTAAAGTTATATTAAATGCAGTAAGTTGAACTTTTGACTGATTTTTTTAAACCACTTAAGTGGGGCTTTTTAGTACATCTTTATATGTAAGACCTATTGTCATTAAAGTGTACTCTCTTTAAGTACACTTAAGTGGCCTTTAATTTAAATTATATTATATTATCTGAAAGTGCACTTTTTAAAAAGTACTTTTAAGATTTGAATTACACTTTTAATACAATTAATCACACTTTTTCACAAGGGTATGTCAGAGATCAGTTTTAAAAAGAAGGAATAATACATTTATTAAATAAAACTTATTTGATACAACAAAACAATAAAGTAAATATGAAAACTGAAATAGGAAGTAGCTAAGTTTAAACAAAATTAAGATCTATCATATTCAATGATTTGTACTAATGCAGAATATTCCAAATGAATATATCCAAAGTCCCTTTAAGGTATTCTATAGTCTTTGTTATATCTAAGGGATGAAGTAGTGAATATCAGAAGATATAAGCAGAATGCGAGGAGATGGAAAAGCAAAAGAAGCTGAAGAAAGAGTAAAGAGTAAAAGAGTAAAGAATTAGAGTAGGCACAATATATGCAGGAATCCTACCTCCTCCCAAACTGGCATTTATGTCTAATAAGAAAAGGTTAAATAGACATTGTGTCATATGTTGACAATAGGTCAGGTCAGGGTTAGTCATCGTGACCAGTCAATTGTTACGATTAAAAATAGACATGGCTTTCACACCTTTAGAACAAATAGAGCAAAACAAGCAGTTTCAAATATCATATCTTAAATTACAAAACAGTTTCTGGAAAAGAACATATAGCACCGTTAATGACTAATTCTGAGAAATGTTATTACTCAGGCAATAGTTGAAAGATGTCCAATATCAAACAAAACACCAGTAAAAAAAAAAAAGAGATAACTTTCATACATATAAAAAAATGTGCATAACATATTTTTGGAGAATACTACAAAAAATACATATGAACATAAAATAAAAGATAAACATAATGAGTAACAGTAATGAGTAAATACTTGAATATGAATATATGATGAGGATTAATATAAGAAGCATAAATCAATGTTACGACTTCCTATTTTTGGCTGTTATTAATGTCTAGGGAAATAAGAAAGCCAACACAAAGAATAAATAAATAAAAGAATTAAATAATAAATCATAAATAAATCATAAATTAATCCACTGGCAAAAGCAGTCATGTCATTGGCTCAATTTATAATGCGAGTCAGAATTGTGCTGAAAGATGAAAGAAATTAGGCCAAAGAATTACGAAAGTGGAAAGGATGTTAGCAGATTTCTAAAAATATTTTACATTTTTAATAAAGAACTTTTTAACAAAGGACTTTAATAAAGTATCGGTTGTGAACAAATCTTTGTTTTTTAATGATTCAGTTGAGTCAATCAGGTCAAGTGAACAAATCTGAATGAATTTGAACGAAACTGATTCAAAAGATTTGAGTCGCTTTTAATGAGTCAAAAGACATTCATATAACTCCATTTATGAAACTACTGTATACATCATGTGTTAACTGAATGCATTTAAATACACCCATTTTGCTTTTAACAGTATTGTCTTCCCAAAGTTTTGCCACAATTGTAGCACTCATTTGGCTATCTTCTTGATATATCTAACATGATTTCTGTTTTCTGCACTTTCTAAATTTATTCAGTACATCCTAATTAGAAACATTTACTAGAATATGGATTGATTGAGCTGTTATTTAACATGATGGGCTGCATTGGGTTGCATAAACTCTGTAAACTGCACATCACTAACACTCATTGCATTATGGGAGGCACGTGTTCCTTGGGTTGTAACAATACTGTCAGTAGTGAGACACTTCAAAGCCATTCCTCCAATAAACATGGTCAAAGGTTAAAATTCTCTTTATATGATTTAAGCGACGACAATTTCTTATACCCTACATATTGTCAGGATGCTTTTACTGAGGCTACTCATCTTTACAGTGCTGGCTGCAGCACTTCATGCTGTGAGTGAATGATTTTCTGTGTTTATAATTTAGCCTTGACAATATGATACTTACACAGGCTTTGGTACCCACTGTCTGATATCTCTAAATGAATTTAACCCTACTCTGAAAATTTTACTGTTTACTATTGTCCTCTTGCATTATCAGGACACTTTTTTCCACACTGCTTTGACAAAATCTGTATTGTATAGAGCACTATATAAAAGTGACTTGACTTGACTATTCGTTCCATGATTTTCAGATTCCAGTTTCAACTCGTATTCATGGTAGGATTTGTGATTTTAATGAGTTACTGTAAAAAATACATTTTATTCAATTTATCTAAATATTTAGATAACACTGTTTCTTCTTCAGAGGTTGAAGATGAACCCAATTTCAACCCTTTCATCAATCTTGGTAATCTAAAGCAACTTTTATATTTTACATTAAAAAAGCAACAAGTTCATTCTAATGTAACTGTATATTCAAAGAAATACTTAGAGTTTGGGATAATTTACAAAATACTGAGCAACTTCATTATCATATCCCTAAAATTTCACTTTTTACTTGATTGTCAGGAGCAAAAACGCAGCTGATTGAGGGCGACATTGCCATACCTGTAAGTGCAAAATCAATGTTATTATAAATATATAAATAAATAAATCTATTCACAGCCTGGTCACGTTGGTCTTATTGACACAACATACAGATGGACATTTCCTATTCCTTACATTCTGTCTGACAGGTGATTTTCAGTTGCTTACCAAATCAAGTAGCTACAAAAACAAAAACTGACAAGTTTCTTCATGGATAAAATATTTTCTTTTTACAGACCTTAATGCAAAAGGAGCTGTTTATCAGGCATTTGAAATGTACCGTCTAAACTCCTGTGTTGATTTCAAACCTTATGAGGGCGAGAAGACATTCATCAAATTTGAGAAGAGAGACGGGTATGTGTGAAGCCAAACATTGCAATAACTCTTTCGGTTATAACACCAGCATATTAATGTTGAGCATAAGCAGGTTCACACAAACTTTTGCCCCAAAATCAGTTAATCTTGGCCTGATAATAAGTGTGCACATGATAATAATACATTTTTACTAAACTAACCATAGCCTTCAAATAATGGTGCTGCTTAGGGAATTCAGCCATCAGAAAACACCAGTCATCTTATATTATAAAACAAATAACACTAACAGGACTTGCAATTGCCGGCAGGCTAGATCAGGTCACTGAAGGTTAGTGTGTCCTTTGCTGTGTAGTTTAATATTCATTACTTAATCTTACAATTTTGCATGTACCTTTTATATATCACATAATGTTTTGTTTTTTTTAGGCCTGGAGCACAACTTCAACAAATATGATGATAGTTTTGTCACAGATCTAAATACTCCATATGACTACGAATCTGTCATGCATTATCATTATAGAGTTCTTTAACATCATAGGGCAATACCTAGACTTTAGTGAGATGGATATTGTCAGACTGAATCGAATGTACAACTGCTGTAAGTTAATAATATTAATATAATATGATGTAAATATATGAATAAAATATAATTTTATATATAAACACAATTGATTTATTTATTTTCTGCTTTTCTTCAGCCTCTTCTCTTACCCTGCTGGACCAATGTGCTTTTGAAAACATAAACATTTGTGGGATGATACAGAGTTTGACTGACGATGCTGATTGGGTCCATCTTAAAAGCTCTCCTGGCTCTGAGGATCATACACTCAGTGGACAATGCAGAGGTTACAAATCTCAATCCCCTGAAATGCTGATTTTCCAAAGTTTGTCCAGTTTAAATAACATCTTTGCCTTTTTATTTTTAGATTTAGGATATACTATACACTTTGACACCTCCACTGGAAATGCAGAGCAATCTGCTCTCCTCGAGTCCCGCATCCTGTATCCTAAGAGGAAGATACAATGCCTCCAGTTTTTCTTACAAAATGAGAGGGAGTGTAAAGGACAGGCTAGTAATTTGGGCCAAGATGGATGACGGAACTGTAACCGTGGAGTAAATTAAAGAAACTCCACACAATCTGGGGTAATTGTTTTCCTTTTTGAACTACTAATAGCCTATACTCTTAAAAGTAAGGGTTCTTTATTGACATCTGTGGTATCATGAAGAACCTTTAACATCCACGGCAACTTTATAGTGAAAATAATTCTTTAGATTTTGAAAATGTTCTTTCCAATAAAGCTTCATCTGAAATTGCTTACTGAATAGTAGGTACATTTATTTTAAATCTGAGTATTTTTGCCTGCTGTTTTAAGAATACTATGAATTTAGACATTTGCTGCAACTACTGTTTTTCACCTACTATATATAGTAAAAAACCAGACATATTCAGATGCAAGGTAAGAAAAAATATTATTTTAAGAACTGTTCACTGAAAGGTTCTTTGGGGAACCAAAAATGGCTCTTTTTTGGCATCGCCGTGAAAAGCCGCTATTATTAAGAGTGTATATTGCAGGAAAGCAATGTGAGATTGTAAAATAATTGTAAACCAACATGCAATGTCCACACATTCATTTATTGATTGTGTGGCCATATACCAATCAAAATAACATAGTCATTTATTATGCCTTAAATGATCCCTTATGTAATCGTTTATCATAAAATGAATGTGGTGATAACAAAAGGTTTTCCTCTCCCAGCTGATGAAGACAGAACATGGAAGATTGCTCATGTGCCTATACAAATAGGGCTATGCATTCCAGGGAATAAGAGGAGACCCCGCTAACTCTGACGGAGGCATATTCATTGATGACATTAGCCTGACAGAGACACACTGCCCTGCCTCTGTCTGGCACATCCAGAACTTCTCGAGCATCCTGGAAACGGCCGACTACAACACCGTGAACAGCCCTCGTTTCTACAGTCCTGAGGGTTACGGTTTTGGCGTTCAAGTACGACCACTGTCTGGTTACTCAGATTACACGGGCAACTACACTGGTCTATACTTCCATCTGGCCAGTGGTGAGAATGACACTGTGATGCAGTGGCCTGCTGTGAACCGCCAGGCCACCATAGTGGTGATGGACCAGGATCCAGACATCAAGCTGAGAATGTCCTCTGCTCGTAGCCTCACCACTGACATGAGCACAGGTATGTCCTGATGGCTATGATGACTTGTATTGTGACTAAAGTAAAAAACCACACACATCCTGTTCCTGTTCCCTAGTCAATGGAGACAAACTAATATGGGACAATCCAAGAAATGTTGGGACCTTTGACTCAAGTTGCCAGTGTTACCGAGGAGATTCAGTGGGATGGAGGAGTTTCATAAAACACTACGACTTACGCAGACGGAATTAACTAAAAAACGATGACCTCATTATTTTCGTTGACTTTGAGGGTACATTACAATGACTGATGCATTCTGTCATTAATACTGTTATTGTCTAATGCTATGGTTTTATGTGTCCCTTTGAAGACTTAACAAGCCTGATAAACAGTGAAGTTCCAGTTGCACCATAGGTTTGAGGCCAGTAAGTTAGTTACGGTAAATATAGCAGTTTTATTCTTTTAGACTAAAATAAGTACTCACATAAATAAGTACTTGTTGGTTTAACTAACACACCTTTTAATCTACCAGTAATTAATAAGGAAATAATCACTTGTTTGATCAATGATGACATACAGTATGATATGAAATCGTATTAGAGAATTTACTTTTTTTTATCCTGTGAAACAGGTGTCAAATTTGGGAAAAGTCTGAAGAGAGAAAGCTGTGTGCATTGTGGGGAACGTCATATAAAATGGGAGTATGATAGTCATACAGTGCTACAAAACTGTGTTTGATACTCACTCTGATTTGAAACATTCTCAATAAAGTCTTAAATGAAACTCTTTTGTCAAACTGTCATTTTAATGCAGTGAACAGTGAATGCCTTCTTTCATATTGCACTGGCATCTAAAGTGATAGATGATAGCTACATTCAGTTGAACCTTGTATCTTTCTCTAATGTTAAAGGTGTCATGAACGAAGAAATCACAATTCCCATGATCTTTTGACATATAGTAGGTCACTGTACTATAAAAAACATTCTATTTATAATGATAATATCTTCATCTTATCTGAAAACTCCCTGATATGATATGACTGTGTTTACCTATGTTTCAAAGCTGATGTTATACTCATCTCCATATCTTGGGCTGCAGTAAACCTCTCTCTCTCTCTCTCCTTCGGCTTGCTCCCTTTTATCAGGGGTCGGCTGCAGTAAACCTATAACCTATAAAATTTGCAGATCAAATATCAAAAAATCAATATACATATAGAAATTTACATCTGTTTTAATTTAAATACAGAAACATGTTGTTATGGCTTCATTTACTTTGATTTATTAGTTTCATTTCATATTTTCATTTACATTTCAAGCATAATAAATGTGTTTTTCCTAAAATTCTATTTTTTTTTATTGTAGCCCATTAAATAAAACACTGCTGCTCAAATATGGTCTAATTAAGCTTAAATGACATTTTGTGATTTCTTGCTCATCAGATGTTATGAGTGACTCTCTTTTGTCACAGTAACCATTCTGACCGATTTAACTCCTGATACTGTTGTCATAAAGAAGGACACAGATAAATAAGATAAAAAAGAGCGAGATAAAGTGTAAAGAAGAGCTGATGCATGCAGTACACAGACACTTCACTATACACATGACAGGCCACTAACTAACACCACCCACGTGTGTCACTTCACTTGGTAGTTGTCTCAGGTTTTCAGATCAAAGTTCTACTCCAACTCAGATTGTACTGATATGTCCTGGAGTTAACATGGACTCTGTGTGGAGAACCATTCCCTTCATTGTACTTCTCATGCTCAAGGTATTTCAAACTTCATTATTATTAATATTTTTAAATGAAAATTACATTCTGAACTATGGTAACGAAAACAACCTGAATATATCAATCTAATCTATAATCACTCTACCTTGCAGGCGCATGCCCTTCCAACTAAATATGGTACAATATTTTGGACATTTTAATGACCGTGCTCAATTTAAATGTTATCTATAGACTCTTACAGATATTTATGCTTTATTAAATGTTAGGTGAGGATGCAGATGCAGGTGAATTACGGTATGACATTCTTGAAATCAATTTAGGTCAGTAAAAATGTATTTGTATCCTAAAATTACTAAAAACTAACATTTTGCCATAAATTTATATGCTTTATATGAATATACTGTATGCATTAAAATCCATATTGTACATCGTATTTGTCAGTTCAATAAGATAAGATGTAAATTTCAATTATTCATTCAGATTCCCAAAGAGATTTGTTTGAAGGAGATATTGCTGGAGATGTAAGTCTTTCCTTTTAAAACAAAAATCCATTGTTCAAATCTCAACATGCCCTGATCATTCCTAAAATTAATTCTTATCTCCTAGCCACAAAGAAATGCAATATTAGATGAAAAAGCAAGATGGGCGTTTCCCATCCCATACGTCCTCACAGATAGTTTGGGTGAGATTATTTTCTGTTACAGCAAATGCAAAATCAACAAACTGATTTCCAAGATGAGAAAATTCATAAAAGATCACTTGTTTAGATCTTAACGCAAAAGGAGTGATCCTTCAAGCATTTGAAATGTATCGTCTTAAGTCTTGTGTGGACTTCAAGCCCTATGAAGGAGAAAGCACCTACATTTCTTTCACAAAGCTGGATGGGTAAGTAAAATTCAACCTATCAAATATGTCAGGAATTGGAATATGTCACACTTTCTAAAACTACAGATTTCTTTGCTTTTGTCATGGTTACAGATGTTGGTCATTTGTTGGAGATTTAAAGACGGGGCAGAACGTCTCTATAGGGGCCGGATGTGACACCAAAGCCATCGTAGAACATGAACTCCTCCATGCACTGGGTTTCTACCATGAGCAGTCTCGCTCAGACAGGGATGACTATGTCAAAATCTGGTGGGATCAGATCATTCCAGGTTATTTGCTTCTATAATCTCTCTTTTCATATTTTGCTTGCTCATTATAGCTCATGCGAATTAGTGCATTGCTTTGAAAATTATTGTGGAAGGATGGAATATAATGCCACTTCTCTATTTTCACCCACATTTGTGCAGGAAAGGAACACAATTTCAATAAGTATGAAGATGATTATATAACCGACCTAAACACTCCCTATGATTATGAGTCCATCATGCACTACAGGCCTCTGTCTTTCAACAAGGACCCTGATATTCCCACCATAACCACCACCATCCCTGCCTTCAATAACATAATTGGACAGCGCTTAGACTTCAGTGCTCTTGATCTGGAAAGACTGAATCGCATGTATGAATGCGGTAAGTTAGAAAATGCAGCTCTTACAAACATGAACATAAACATATTTTCTGCATGTCTAAAAAGCAAATAAAACATAAACGTTCCATATTTGCAGTATTGTCATATCACCTTGGTCTCTTTCAGCTGCATCTCTCACTCTCCTGGATCAGTGTACTTTTGAGCAGATCAACATTTGTGGAATGATTCAGTATGATGAGGATGATGCCGATTGGGTCCAGACTTTGAGCTCTGAAGATGTAAAGGACCACACGCTTGGAGGACAATGTAGAGGTAAGGGGACACTTCAACTGAAAGGATTTTCGGTTTAAAGATTGTCATGGCTTAACAATAGGGAGTTTTTAAAAAATATTAGGTCTACATTAAACATAAAAATATGTTTATGTTCATAAACCTATTTTTGATGGAAAATACCTTACATGGTGTAAAATATAACAGATTTTTACAATAATTTTCAACAATAAAACTGACATTTCCCAGACTATCTTACATTACTTTTTCAGTTTAAATTCTTTTCTGTATTAGCAAACTAGTTATTGTTTCCTTATTTATATTTAAATAAGCACAATTTGAAACAATATTCAATATATTAAAATTCCAAATGCTTTCAAAGCTATTAAAAGCCATTTTGCATAAACAATATGATTTATTGTTATTAGATGCAGGCTATTATATGAAGTTTGACACTGCTAATAAAACTGAGGGCCACAGTGCTTTGTTGGAGTCACGGATTCTTTACCCCAAGAGAAACCAGCAGTGCCTTGAGTTCTTCTACAGGATTAGTGGAGACCCTGGTGACCAGCTCATAATTTGGGTCAGAAGAGATGATGGGTCCGGAAATGTTCGCAAAGTCAGCAAAGTTCACACAATCACAGGTCAGTAATAATGTGATATATAGATCTTATGTAGCCCCGCCCCTTTTCAGCACTGCGCTCATTGTCTTCTGTCTTCTGATTTGTATTTCCACAGCATGAATGTGAGATTTTACGGATTTATAAATTGCCATTTGTTATGAAACCCGTTTCAAACATTATAATGCTCATAACTTTCACTAACTCTACCGTTAAGTAAATCCAATTCACCAGCGAGGCAGATTAGTCTTTGACTGCAATGCCACAGAAATATACTACTGCAAAAACGGAAGTTCAAAGACAACATTATAAAGAATGCTATGCGTTTGTTTCTCTGGAACATAGCAAATCTCAACTGCCTGATTTTTTTTTATTTTGGCGCAAAATTTAACTATATTATTTCCCAGCTCTTTATATTTAGTTGGATATGTATGTCCTCATACATACAGTAGTACAGCATACTTGTGTGCTGATATATCTTACTATCGTATAGACCTAGGATCAACTACTTGATTGCATTATCATTGCAAAATATAAATTTTATTATCAACACCCAGCTCTAATCTGCTGAATGTGACTGTAAGGCATGAAGTTAATCGTGACTTCCTGTAAAGCTGCATTGAGAAAGGCGCTATACAAATTAATTTGACAACTGACTCAGATATCTCTTCGGATATCAATAACACATTTTGGATACTATTATATATGAGATACATATTATCTTATATACTGTGCATACGGTGAATACTGTGCATCTTCTTGTTTTCTTCAGGGGATGGGGACGAGTCATGGAAAATTGCACACGTCACTCTAAATGTTGAGGAAAAGTTCCGGTACTTCTTCCAAGGTATTGTTGGCTCCAACAAAACATCAGGAGGGATCTTTATAGATGACATTACTCTGACTGAAACATCGTGCCCAAATGCTGTCTGGAGGATCCAGAACTTCACCAACCTCCTTAATACTGTCCCACATGCTGAAAGAGTTCAGAGTTCCCGTCTTTACAACTCTGAGGGTTATGCTTATGGAATTAATGTTTATCCAAACGGCAGGATAAACTCATCTGAAGAGTTTGTTGGGATCACATTTCACCTTTTTGCTGGTGAGAATGATGCAGTATTAGAATGGCCTGCAGAGAATCAGCAAGTTACTATTACAGTTATGGACCAAAATCCAGACACAACACTTCAAATGTCTAACAGCAGAAGCTTCACCACTGGTGCGTCCATCTATCTGTCCATCCCTTATATTTCACTTTGATTTCACTTTTCAGCACTTAAAGGATTAGTTCACTTCTGGAATTAAAAAATTCCTGATAATTTACTCACCCCCATGTCATCCAAGATGGATCATCTCATTCTATCTTCAGTCGAAAAGAAATGAAGATTTTTGAAGAAAACATTCCAGGATTTTTCTCTAGTGGACTTCAGCAGGGAACTTCTACACAAGGAATAAGGGTCTTATCTAGCGGCATTTTCTAAAAAAATAAGAATGTATATACTTTTTAACCACAAATGCTCGACTGCCCTGTTGAAAAAACCAGCATATGCTGGTTAGGTATGTTTTGAAGCTGAGATGCTGGTTTATGCTGGTCCTTTGCTGGTCTTTTGCTGGTTTATGCTGGTCCTTTGCTGGTCTTAAGCTGGTCGGACCATTTTAGGACCAGCACATGACCAGCAAAGGACCAGCATAAACCAGCATCCCAGCTAGTACCGAACTCCATCTGATTTCCTCCTCCAACTTCAAAATCGTCTGTCATCTTTCTGACCTTCTTTCTTTGCATGCTCGCTTTGAAAACACTGGGTCAATACTAACGCCTATTTCCGAAGAGGGGGCCCGATCGCCCACCCCCCAACCCCACCCCCACTGATGGTGATTTTGCGATCGTGAACACCTCAACCCCCCTAAATTATCAGGAAATTTTTATTTGGGAGGTGAATTAATCCTTTAAGGATGTATGATTTCTGAATGATTTAATGGAAACTATTGAATCATTCACCTAGATGCTGACTCGCGGTGGAATAAACCATCTACATTTGAAGAATGGGACGAAAGTTGCTTTTGCTACAGAGGTCCAGAGTTTGGCTGGGGCACATTCATCTCGCACAAGCAGCTCCACAGGAGGGACTTCCTCAAGAATGACAACCTGATCATCACTGTTAATTTTGATGGTGAGAATCCTTTTGAAAGGAGATACCAGAAAATCTGAATATCGGGAGAAACGGTTTCACCCATCCCCATAACTGGTACTGTATACAGCTACATATATATTTGCTAATTGTTAAAAGTGTGTTCTTTTACAACCAGATTTGGCACATCTTTTAAAATCAGAAGTTCCAATCAAAGCCGACCTCTCAAGCAACCCTCAGTCTGAAGAAGAAAGCTATTACAGACCAAAAGTCCGGCAGCCACGAGCGATCAGTGACTCATGTCAGCCAAACCCCTGCCGTAATGGAGGAGCGTGTGTTGTACGTCAGGGCAAAGCAACTTGCAGGTTAATGCACCTAATATGACCGTTATCTCAGCTTATTTCAATATAAAACCACAGTTTGTTGTTTAAGAAGCATGTCCCACTTGTGCCAAACAATTCCACTGCGGCGACCCCTAACAAGTACAGCTGAAGGAGAAAGACAGAGTTTGTTGTTTAAGAATAAAAAATTGCTTGTGTTTGTGTAGCACATATGGTGACAGTTCTGTGCCTTCTGCAGGTGTGTCTCTGGACAGGCCATTGTGTACACAGGAGACACCTGTGAGAAACAGCACATTGATGGAGGAATTCTGGGAGTTCTGATCGGTGGCGCTGCAGGAACTATAGCTCTAACTGTTGCCATTATTGCTGTGATCTACAGGCAGAACTAAACATATTTCATCATATCTGACATCTGAATAACATATATCACAATATCAGTCTTTGATAAGCAAAGTATTTTATTGATGAATCATTTTACAATAAACATTTTTATTAACAATCTCATCTCTCTATTTTCCATATGCCCTTAAAGGAAATAGGTCTAATGAGAAAAAAACAAACAAAATAAATTATTTGTCAAGCTCTAGAAGAGTGCTTAAGATGTGTTAAATTAACTTTGGTTCTTCAGATATTTTGTCAGAATTACTAAATAGTACATAGAAGTTGATGTCATAGTTTCTTATGTTTTGCAAAATAAAAGCAGAGCTAAAACTAATCAGCTTACAACCAAGGTAGGTGACCACTATTTACATTGCATGTAGAGAGACACAACAGAAATCAGGGTAGAAAACTACAGATAATCGCTATATATACAGCAGCACTTATATTGTTCTTTTGAATTTGAACATAGAATAGATTTGAACATCTATTATTTATTTTTTGTATCTGTTTCTCACGGTTTGTTCCTAATTTTATACAGTAAATAAACAGGGATGACCACAGCCTATACTTTGATTCAAAGATGTTAAGTCTTTTAAAGTACAAGAAGTACTTTTAGGTCTTCACCAAACAGCTGCGCTTTCTCTCCTATTTTTGTTGCTGATGTGGGTTGAGAAGTGGATCAATGTCCTGAAATTTTTTACATGTTCCTTCTGCAATACAAATTGGAAACAGATACATTTATAAAAAGAAATTTGTTAAGAGTTTTTATTGACTTCTGTAGAACTGCCTTTGAAGTTGTTTAATGAACACTGACTCTGTTATGGAAGTGAACTGAATAAACATTGACTGATCTGAGTTGAATAATGACACTATTTTTTTCTGTAGAGCTGCTTTACAGCTAGATTGAATTTGTTTCGTAATTGATGAACTTTTCAACATTAATTAAACGGGCTGAATAATGACCCTGTTGTCTTTTGTAGAGCTGCTTTACAGCTGGAATGGAAGTGCTACTTTTCTGTTTATTACTGTGATGCTGCTTTGAAACTACCTGCATTGTATCAAGCACTATATAAATAAATGTGGCTTGATTTGAATTTTCCCTGACATAAACACTCTTGGTTGTAAATCAAACAAAGAAACATATCTAAACACTTACCTTGTGTGCATTTATATATATGGATTATTTATTTTGTGGTTGTTACTGTTCCTTGCTCTTTTTCTGATTTCTGATGGAAGGAAATCATAATTTTGTATTTTAAACATGTTTTTTTAGCTTATTTTTTTTCCAATTATTTTGAAATCAACAATTTTATGTGTTTCCCAGAACTTACCCCCAGAACTATTCTCAATATTTCATCTCGGACCTGAAGAAAAAAAAGAAACATGTCAGTGTCCTGTAGTACTAACATACTACACAAAAAAGCTGTAATGTCAATATCAGTGCATACCCTTTTTTCTGCAAAACATCCTGTCAACAAGATGAAGAAGCCCTAGAGGATATAGATGATACAGGGGAATCAGGTATAAATGATTATATATATCTATTGTACTATTATAGCATTATAATTTGCATGGAGAGACTTTTTAATACCTGCAGGGAGTTGACAATGGTGAATGCGTAATGCACTACGTATGTAATAAACTGTGTAAAGTCGTTCATCAAAAACACAAAAACCCCCAGAACCCAAGTCCCACCAAAGACAGGTGTGAGAAAGATAACCACTTTGATGATGCTTTTCACAGCGTCTTTGTCTCCCTTTTTGTTGCTCTCAGCTCCAGACGGCTTTAAAACAGTTGCAATGACCACAATCATGGAAAACAAGTTCACCAGAACGATGGTCCCGACTGGGAAGAGAAATGCATGGATGGATCCCTGCATGGCTGACTGATAGGTAAGCCAGCACGTTTTGGAGCTGTAGTACGGGATGTCACTTGCTTGGTCGTAGTACACGTATGTAACAGCCACAGTCACTGTTGGACATACGTAGCCAATGGTGAATCCGAGGATCATGTACATCTTTTTCCCAATGTGGCTGAAGACAAAAATGAGCTGGTGGACCAACATGACGCTCAGACACAGCATCCAAAAGAACATCGCAAGGAAGAAGTAATGCTTCGCCACCACCAAAACAAGGCACAAAGTTTCATTTAGAATTGATGGGAAGGAAGAAGCTAAAAAGCTGCAGTCGGCCAAAAGTAGACACAGAGAGATGTTGAGGAGAGCAGTGTGACGGAAGTGGGAGAGGTTGGATTTGACTACGGTGCTCCAGACCAAACACTCGATGATGATGTAGACGATGAGAGAGCATATGGAGACTCCCAGTCCGACGTACGTGAGCTGATCTAGAAAAGGCATGCTTACTGCCTGCTTAGACATGAGCATGGAGAAGGAGGTGAGATGGTTGCATTCACAGCTGGCGATGTTCCCAGGGCCTTTAACGTATTCGCAGCCCTCATCTGACCATCTTTGCTCAGTAACGTTCCAGAACACGCAGGTCATCTTGGCACTGCTGTCTACTTCATTTGGAAAAGCCAGTTTGATGTTCACCGACGACTGAGTGTTGTTCTCAACTGTGCTGGATACAACTATGCTTGGAAACGATGCTTCCTCGTAGCCCAGTTTTGGCAAGCGGTTGGCCAAGCTCTGCAATCCTACTGTTTTCACCATATCTGCTGTTGCATTCAGCTCAACGTCCACGTTGAAAACGGTTCTGTTGCAAGAGCTGCCGCTTCGGCAGACCTGAAGCTGTATGTTTGAGGAGTTGTAGCCCTCACTGGCATTTATTCGGATGCTTTTCACGAGGCCTTCTACGGATGACAGATACTGTGAGGCCAGTGTATTGCTCTCTTCCTCGTCTCCTACTTCCCAGGTTACGTTCAACATGCTGCTGGCCGAGTCGATGAAATCCTATAAGAGAACAAATTTTTTTACTGTACCTGTTAAGTGCAAATATGTTAAAGTGTAAAGTATAAGACCATTTTGATAATGTTTGTATTTTCTATCTATCTATCTATCTATCTATCTATATGTACAGTATCTCACAAAAGTGAGTACACCCCTCACATTTCAGCAACAATTTTAGTATATCTTCTCAAGGGACAATACTGCACAAATGAA